>JAPYZR010001743.1:0-22366 GCA_030522945.1 Trichopria nigra
AATTTCAGCGAAATCGATTTAGAAACGAGCGAGAATTTACAAGAATAAAGTTCGGAGGTAACAACGCGAACTGCATGATCACTACAAAAATTTATTCTTACGAATTCTAGCCCAATTCTGAACCGATTTCGTTGAAATTTCGTATGCGTTTATAAAAAATAGGTGAAAGCGCTTTGAAATAGATTTCGATTTGAAAATATATTTACTTTCTGTTTAATTTGAATATTCTAGATTAGGAACATGACATTATCGACGTAGTTGGTTTAGCAGACCCGAGGGTTCTAAAGTAGAATAGTTACCGACCGAGTTTTCCAACAATAAAAGTATAAATAAAAGGTGATTTAAATGTTTCTTCAAAATTTGAGCTTTGGAAGGGTAATTCTACATAAGATACACAAACCGAAAAAAAATATCGCGGAAATCGGTTGAAAATTAAACGAGAATTATCCGAAATAAATTATTTTTGTTGCTGATAACTTATTTCGGATTTTCCTCCTTTAATTTGGAATTAACGTCACCGACATTTTGTTGGGGATTGTATATGATGTGTAGAATCACCCTTCCAAAGCCCGAATTTCGAAAAAATGTTTCAATCCTTATTTATTTATACCTTTTCTGTTTTTAGGTTCGGTCGGTATCTGTTCTACTTTAGAACCACCTTAAAAAGAAAAATAATAATAAAGTACGACCATGTTTTTACATCAAATTTTTTATTTTCAGACCTTGGAGTAAAAAAAAATAATACATTTAGGTTTTTTGATTTAACGATTACGTTACCGCTTGGGAAAAGAAATGTCTGATTAGATTTATCAGATCTGACTCCTTACGAGCCGACTGTGTCTTATTAATCAGTCATATATGGACATCTATCACTTTACGACAGGGCAATGTGAACATTAAAGCGTGTCCATATGAAGGTACAAGGAAGAATGTTCTTATGGAGAGCCAAGCTACGTCGAATATGTCCTGTCAGAGATCAGTGAAAGAGGTATAGAAAGGAAAACCGTATGGTTGAGATAAACTTGAAAAGAATCTTAGCAGACAAAAAACCCATTGAAAGTTTTATGACGTACACCACAGAACTTCGAGAAGAAAAGACCCGCAAATAGACGCCGCTGAAATGAGGCATGAGTCAGGAACAGAAATAAGTTATAACGAAGATGAAGAATCGGAAGAAGAACAGGAATGAACACAAAGGGGAAAGAGAAGCGGAAAAGAAACAAGAAAGACGAGATGTGAAGAAGATAGGTGATATAAGAATCGTATTTGGTAGAAGTAGAAATAAATTGTCAAGTTTATAGATTCATTGGATGAAAGTAAAATTAAGATAAACATGAAAGTAAAAGTATTAAGGAACTAAAACCGATAAAATTGGTTCAGAATATTCTCAAGAAGGTGGGTTTAAAGTTTGGTTATCACTAAAACGCTAGGTCCACTTAAAATTGTACAAAGGAAAAAGAGAGATGCTGACATATATATATTCTTTTTTAAACTCTGTGACGTTATATAAAGTTTGGTAAAATGTTTTTGTACATGTTATTTAATCTCTCCATATCGCATACCGACTGTTATACAAGTATCAAATCTGCCAATATTATGTTATCTGCAATCAAATTGTCGATCAGTTCCTTAATCTCATCAGTTAATTGCGCATGAAATAAAAAAAATTTCAGTGCCAATTCGTTGCATTGTATCATTCGCCAATTATGATCCCACATGCAGATAAACTTTGGTCAATTCACTCTCATATATTCGTGCTATATACATACGAATGCCTATAGTCGCCTGTAATAAAATGGAATAGTAAATATGCCTTCCTCGGAGAAACAATTAATTTTGCTATTGTATTATTTTCATCAATCTCATATCAGCACACTATTCGCAGCCTATAAAGATGAATAATTTAAAGGCTTAATTGATTCATAGCAAAACAATATAAAAAACAAAAATATTTAAAATAAAGATAAAAATTCATTATGACATTATACAAAAGAAAGAAATATATATATATATATATATATATAACAATGATTACATTTTACGTTTATGCGAATTTTCAAAAAGGTACCCTTTGTCCCATAAGAGCAATTTGCACTGGCACAGTAGTTTGCGCAGATCCAGTGCACATTTTAACGATGCTTTTACAGGAAAACTAGGTTAGTGTTGCTCCCGATGGAAAGACATGCTATTACTCATGATGCAAAAGTTTTCAGTGCATCATGTAATTTTCAACTAACGTAATATAAAACTGCAACTGGCATAATACTAATTAAATTAATATTTGAATTATTGTAAAAAGAATCGTCACAAAGGATTAAGTACGAGAATTAATTCCAAAATTAACAATTGTATACTTTAGGAGTATAGTAAATTAATAAAACCCATAAAACAATAATTTCCAAAAAATTGATTAAAATTTGTCAAAATGAGTAAGACAAGTATTACTGAGAAGTTTGTGATTTCGTTATTTTACATTTGAACGGGCCATTTCTTTCGTAACTATTTGAAATATATCGCAATATTATGCCATTTACGTGATATCTGCTATAGGCGATCGGCCCGCAAGAAGAAATCCTGGAATCGTTTCGTAGGATTTTTGGACCTCGGGCAATTCGTTTCCTTCCATTCCAAAATTATTTATATATTATTAGAGACCAGTCTCAAGATCTCCTATATAGGTGCTTTCACCTCGTAGGCCTGCTCGAAAAGTTCCATGCACACACTGGTAGAGGTTCGTTACGTAAAATTCAGCGTTACAAGTACCCTTAAACCCAATTCTATGCGAAAGCAGAACATGCCTGGTGGTCAAGGTTTAAGGAGATAAAGCATTTCTCCTTTAGGTAACTAAAATCTTATCGATTTCAAGCACGCATCTGAACCCGACATGTTTCGAATGAAAATCGCTCAATTTTTTAAGGAATAAAAATCTCTCTGGAATTCTTCCAGTACTTGCACATGGTTTTGGGCATTTTAATGAATCATAAGGAGACGTAATATTAAATGAACATTATTAAATTAACGAATCAGATTCATCATTATTTAATCAAAAGATTTATTTCGAACACATTTCATATGTGTAGATCCTGTTTTTCGAAGCCCTATATTTAAATGCAGCGACTAGTAGAGTAAAGTCTGAACTCAAGGACAACTACAATGAGCTCTCTGGAAACACTTGAAATTGGACCTCGTATTATTTTAACCCTTCCGTGTGTTACAACCTTGCTCAAAAAGTCGTGTCACCAGTTTGTAAGCCGTAGTTTAGCTATACGAAAAATAAAACAGTCAAGAGAACGAGTCAGATTTGCGCAATCAGGGTTCCGTACCGAATCTCTATACAAAAAACAGTCGACGGATCAAAATATATTCAGGACTTTTTTACTCGATATTCCTAGTATTTTTATGAATGAAGTGCCAGTAATTTATACTTTGTTACATTAATTAGAAAGTGATTGAATATTTCGAAATATTGAAATAAAATGTATGTGCATATCCCCGCACTATACTGAAATTTTGTGCGATCAATTTTTTTTAATATATCTTGATACCTTATACAAACATGTATAGTATAGTTCATTTTTGAAAAAAAAAAGTTTCCGCTAGAAAAAAAAATGTTTAAAAGTAGGTACGTTTTTGTACTTTTACAGTTCCGTAAGGCCTTAATATAATTGGTCATAGCTATTTTTTTTTTATGGGATTTCATAAATTAATTCTTTGTACAAGAAGAAATGATTTGATATGAATCGCTCGCATTAAAAGATTAAATAAATTTATTAATTAAATATCCAATAAATAAATGTTCGTCGAGCACAATTCTATATAGCGATCGTATTACATCAAAGCTACATCTGAAATTTCAGCCGAATTAAATCGGATTACGTCAATGAGGTCAAATAATTCTGTTAAAGAGTGAAGCTGCCGATTTATTTACTATTTAAATTTTTAGTTAAGTCGTGTTATTTGTAACAGATAATGAAGTATTAATCATAGAACAGTTTTCATTTTTTCGTAACTATGGAAATATAAGGAACTCGATGAAATTTCTTTTATATACAACAGTTCATCTATTATGTGACATCTCTATCTCCATAATATTCATCAGTCAGACGTTTATTTTATATACATATGATGTTACCTCATCATAATGACTTCCGGTGTCATTCAAAATCGAATGTTTGACACTGTTTGGCGTTATTCATCAAACCTACGCCAAATATGAAATATTCCTGAAAGGTTGCGTTACGTCGAATTATCAATAAAATGAATAACGTTACGTATAGTAATGAAAAAACGATGCGTTTTAAGTCAAAAGTTCCGAGACATTTGTAGTGACACATCACTAGGACGTTTCAGAAAAGTGGCACGTGTAATCTTACAGTCTCATCCTGGATAGGTTGCGAATTCAGTATTACTATCTGAAAGTCGTTATACTAGCAATGCGGGTAGGGGACATTATTGAGAGGTTCATTATATGTTGTACTTTTATAAAACGTATATAAAAATCTCATTAAACAGTTACTAATATTATTAATTAGCTTTTAACATTTTGAATATTTGCAACAACTTTGCTAATATTATTAAAATTATTGACATGTAGTCTTTCAAATACTGAAGTAATCCTGATGATCTATCCAGATCTGATAATCATCGCCAATATCTAAATTTTGAAAACGAAAATTTTTTAAACAAAATTACTTCGCCTGACGCAAGGCGGTTTATGAGTTCTAATTTATAATTCAATATCAAAAACGGGAAATTGATAATGAATGGAGTTGGCAAAAATTAGTCAAAAATAGTAATAACAACTAAAATGAAAAACTACTCACTTTTAAGTTTAGTTTTCTTGTTTAGTTAAAATTATGCTTTGTAAGATACAAATCGAATTTTCGAATGTATATATGTACATTTTATATATATAGTGTAATTCAGCTATCCCAGGTGGAAATTGAATCTGGTTAAGAAAAGGGCCCTGAGTAGCTGTTCCTGACAATAATCAGGCACTATAGACATACTGTGTATAATTAAATTTATATATATATGAATGATGATAACTTAATTAACTACAGTCAATTATTGTTAATTGTCATTAAATCATTTACTACGACGGGGCCAAATAGAAATGTTTACTGTATAAAGATGTCGAATAAAGAGATTGGAGTTCTATACGCCGATTTCAATGGATAGGAATGTATACGTAGCACATGTACATTTATTATAAAAAAATAGTTTTCTGTCCATACAGTATAATTTTGAATTACACAGAGACCCCTCTACAATTGTAATTGACATGCAGATTTAGAGCGATTGTACCTCTTTACAATGAACATATCCCCTATACAACTGTTATCCATGAGTATTAGTCGAATATACAAGGAAAGTACATAATAAAAACTAAAACGTTATCATGATACGACCACTAATAATCTGATGTTTCGGATGCATCCGATGCAAAAGACCTCGGGTTTAATCCGCGTAGTCATAGCGTCAACACTGATATCCATCTATATTTGTTACTTCCACCATATTCATTTTATTATATCCCGTTATACAATGGATAACGAGCGCCACGTTCCACCATTTGTGTTTTTACTACTATGCTTTCAATTATGTTTTTTTTTATTATCCACCAGCCATTTAGGTCCATTTCCAATATGTTTCTTCATTTTAAATTATTTATTTTCAAATTCTTGAAAATGTACGAATACCATTTCGATAAATTTCATTCATTTATTTATTCATTAGTGATCGACTGATTTTCTGTAATATTAATTTGTAGTATTATATTGTATTTAATTATAAGTTTGATCGATTTTCAACAGTCAACATGAGAAATAATACGTATTCGTGTTTTCCGTCACTGCTCGTTCCATATCGGTCGTTGTATTGAGAATGATGAGCCAATAGTACCAGTGCCAGTATAGTTATCGTTTTCGCATGTCTGGAATCGTATTCTATGTTCGAATGTTATCTATTGATTTTCACTAACTATAGTATCAGTATCTGCTGTAAAAAACGAGGTGTAAAACGATCTTTATTTGTTGCGTGTTGTGATTTGCCAAAAGATAAACAATTGTCAAATGTTATAAATACCTGCAGGTATTTCTATCTAGAATTCGGTAAATTAATTAATTAAATGTATAGTAAAATGAAATGGTACGTAACAATTTTCTTTTGTTTAAGGGTCAAAAATACTTGGTGTACACGTTATCATGTTTATTAAATTTATTTCTTTCCGAATTTATAAATTCATAAAAATGTCTAACAATTATATTGAAGTTAAATAACTTGTTTAATGAATATATAATAAATTGATAATTAATTAATTAATCAATTAATTACCTTGAAAATAAATTAGATAAGGCGACTAGAGTGACCCGCGGTCCTGAAATTTAAGGGCTCTTAAAGGACCCGTTCTATATTTATTCGTTTTTAGTTCATTTGTATTAAGGGGGATCATGAATTATTTCAGGTTTCAAAATAGCATATTTTTTCCCCGAATTTCGTTAACAAGGAAGAAATAACTGAGTAACTGGGGTCATGGGAATTTTTGGGCTATTTTCGTATACATTTGTAGTGTTTATCAAAATACACTCCAGTTAAAACCACTTTTGCACGGCGCCTCTCAATTTGAGCATCGAGACAATGGGTATGATCAAGGTCATAATTCTTGACTGAAACATAAAAAAAAAGATTCTAAACTTTAAACAGTTATCTTCTATGTAGATTATAGAAAAACCTAATCTCGCGATTCTGCCCACCAATTTACAATATCGAATTTCGAGAAAATACGTACTGCATGTATGAAAAAGTATGGTTTCTCGATTACTTATTCTAAGAAACAGGAATATTGTGAAGCCTACTATAAGTAAATCCAAATACCATTGGTAAGAAATTCGATGTAGGAGATCGACGAGGGGAGAGTGTCGCTGGAACACCTGCACGACCCCTCGCTGCGCGTCTAAGGTTATATCTTTGAATACATAGAATTGGACTCCGCCTCTTTAGGTACACATTCTCAGATACCTTAGGAATTGATTCAAGCAAACAAAAAAAGTACAACATAAGTAGTGCTTTTTTTGTCCCTTAGATTCAGGTTCTCCCATTAGTATACTTATCGAACCTACATTCATTGCCTTGTACAATTGTATTCGTTATAAAAGGTCTAAACTTTATACATTATTAAATTTAAAGTTCTGATTGGATAATAATATATGTTTTTAAAGTCATAATTGAATCCTAACATTAAATGTCTTTTTAAAGTGTTATTATTCAAATCGAATCGTCATTTTACAATGCCTCTATTACTCCTTATACATTAGTTATCGTTACTTTAACATTTTGTTTTTCGGTCGTTTACTGTACTATACAGTACTGTGCTACTTCCATTGTTAAAAACGATGTAATTTTTGTATAAAAAAAAAATTATGAAAACATTTTTTCACAAATTTAGCAGGAAAAATGGAATTCGATGCCTTTTCACAAATATTCAGTAAACTCTACATCTATTGTGAAATATATTAATAACAATGAAATTCAAAAGTTTAATATATTTACAATGTATTCACAGAAATCATATTTAATAAACGTTATGTAATGCGATTATTTGGTTATTGAGGAATATTCTTCTGTATATATTATTATTTTTAACGACAAATGTTTCCTTCTAATTATTGCCCATTACAACTGGCATTTTTAGTTAGTTACGGAAATTAACACCGTTTTGTCAAGTACAGTTTTGTCATAGCATTCCAGTTATATTATACATTCCATTATATTATTTGTCAAAACTGTTTCAAATTACGATATCCATAATCACTACATGTACTTCACATGCAGATTATAATTAGGAATTTCACGTGGATAGTATTTATTACGGAGTGCGAACGCAGTTAAGGTTGATTGTGATGCCTATATATCATCCTGATAAAATCTCAATTCATTCGTACAATCAGGAGATTAGAAATAATCCTGAAATGATGGGATTCACCGCACAGAATTACGTCAGATTCAACGAGAATTTTATACATATGGTACTCGGAATTATACGCGCTTACATCCTAAAACAGAAAATCTGCTTGCATTCAGACATTGATAATACAACTATAAAACTTTCTGTCCACCTAAATTCACTCTGTAGTCGAGGAGAATATATTTTTTCCTATGTATTTTAATCATTATTATTATTATTATTTGGTCGTTAACGAATATTATAATTATAATATTGCAATTCTTTATTTTGTCTTGGATGGAATGTACCATTAACCCCATGCACCTCCGCCAACTACATCCTCCAACTACACCCAAGATAAGTTAATCACAAGCAATGCATGTATACACATACACACTCCTGCTCACACGCCCGAGGGGCCTTGAAGTCATAATTAACATGGAAGCAACGATGCCTATTGTCCTCAGCACTGCATATGATATATACGCATACAACTCAAAAGACGGGATCAGATACCTGCCACGTCCATGCCATTGATCATGTCTGTATAACGCTAAAAGCAGAATATATCACATGCATTCCCGACATGAAACTAATGGAAATTTTTAACCGACAATATCCTTCGTTTAGTAAAAAATATATCACAATATCTTATATAATTCACCTTTTTACGAAACTGCCGATTCATTTATGATAAATAAATCGTCATTTACACGATTGCATAATAACCATATTATGGTGCAATACCATAATATGTATTTTTTAAATACATTGAGTACAAAAAGTTGTTACCTGTAAATCTAAATCAAAATTTAGTTTGATTTTCTTGAATTTTGATTCGTATTTAATTAAAATCTTTTGTTTATACATCCATTGATTGTGACAGTAATTAAATGTTCTGTAAAGTTTTAATCTCTACAGACCGTAGGTCCAAATCAATTTTGATATATTAAATTATATATTTTCATACTTAAACATATGCTTTTATACGTATATATAATAGAAGAATAATGACTAGAAAAGACAAACTGGTTTTATTTTGTAGCCTATCTTTTCTACAGTCATTTTTTCTTGGCTTCATTACTTTCAGCATAGAATCCAGAAAAAATGGATAGAAACTGGCATCATTTTCAACTAGGGTACATATAAAAGGATTTTTTTGTCTAGTGAAAGGATACAATTTTGACCTATATTATAGTACAATACATTTTCCACAGTTTTAGATCATTGTGCATGGAAAAAACGAAATACAGTTGGATCTACTGTCTATTAAATAATATGACATATAGTATAACTAACTTTTTTAGTTGGTTGTACTATTTATGTTATATATTTGACCTAATTTGTCGATGCTACTATTTAAATAACAAAATGCATTAAAAAAGACAGCTGTATCATATTTTGTTAGTAGTTCCAACTATTTTATTTTTCCGTGCGTGAGCGCTTGATCCAAGTATAATTTTTCCAAACAAGTCGTCAGCCTAAACGAATCCATACAGTTGTTCAATAAAGTCAATTGGAAAATATTTGTTCATCATTGAAAAACATGTCAGCTATTTTGACGAAGAGTAAATACGAGTAGATACAATCTACTCTCATTTGTTACGAGAGATTTTTACAATACATTTCCAACTTTTGTATGCGATATGTCAGCTGTTTAAAGTATAAGTACACCATAGTACCCACTGAAAGAGATATATCTTGTAGTATATATACATATATATCTACAGGTGTATATGTAAATATATAAGTACAACGTAGAGTAAAGGACCACCTAATTTTATAATTTGGAAAATTTAAATTAAAATTTTTTAAAAAATATTATAGGAATTAGACATGCTCCGATGTACAACATGCCCCTAAGAATATTCACTTGCTGCAGACCCCCTTATTATGACCTACTGGAAAAAGCATTCAGCAGACGATAGGAAGAGATTAATAGGCATTTTATAGGAGCTTAAAAATACAATGCGAAGAGATGGGAAAAGATGCGAAAGGGGAGCGTAGGTTATATTGGTCCCGTTTTATATTCACGGGATAATTAAAAGATATGGGCGTCGATAGCCAGGTGATAATAATGAAATAAATATAAAAGAGGATTGGTGTGAAAGCCAGTGGGTGTGATATTTGTGCGTAAATTCAAAGGCTCGGAATCATTGAATGGGAAAGAGAGAAAGAAAAAGAGGAGAAACGAATTGATGGCGTTTTATATTCACATGGTGACAACGTAAGCTTTGTCACGCATGAGGTGGAAAAATCGGCAGTATCGTTTATATAGGTTCTTATTTATGACTAACGCATAGTACTGGCCGCCAGTAAAATGCCTATATGGTTGAATAGAATTGGCATAATGCTGGTCTTGCAGTCCCAAATAGCAAATGAGTTCTTTTTTTTTTTACCTTCCACGACCGACAAGACTCAATAATTATAATGGAAGAGGACACAAAGAAGAGCCAAACATAAAACCTGAAAAACATTTACATAATATTTTCTATTCTTTTTTATAAAAATTCATGAAATTTAATATATACGTATATTAACATTCGTGCATTTCGAGTTCCTGAAATTGAATTAGTACACGATATCTCCGCTAGGCGTTAGCATTCTCATTAGAGAAATAATACTCTTGTATACACGTATATACGGTGATATGCGTTCTACACTACATATAAAAGTATCATGATTATCAAGTGACCTTTCTCTTTTTAATGAGAACTCCATTTGGTTACTATGGAAAAATAGTAGATTACACAACTTGTGCCTTAAAATGATTTTGCTTTTCACCATCTGCGCTTGTACAACAAAGGGTATTGTTCTTTTTTTGCACGTACATAAAACGATTCTGTGTATTTGAGGCGTAAATTAATTATTTCAGATGTCGCTAATGTGATTAGAAGTCTGACTGATTATATCCAGCAAGCACAACTCTGACAATCGCGTAACAACTACATGTCACAACTATACATGTAACCTTTATATAAAAAGTTACATTTATGTAAATATAATGGATCGGTGCTTTGGCATGGTAATGATTAAAAAAAAAATGTCGGAAAACTAGTTTCAAATACATTGGGTGCAAATTCGGTTCCAAGTATTGAATTCAATCCCCTGTGAGGTGGCTAAATTAAGTCCGAAATAAATAATGGAACGTGAATGGTGTAAACTTCGTATGATGCTGACGAGTTTTTTTATTTATTGGTGTTAATATTTATTCGTGTTAATAGATATTAGTGGGTTCAAATTAAATTAGAGGTATTGCTAATTACGTGTAATATGCCATTTCTATTTTAGGACATTTTTGGATCAAGACTTTTTAGCGTTTCATTCAAAATTCAGGTACGAATTCTTCGTTTAAAATATTTCAAATACTTTTTAATTCCGAAATATCTTTGAGAAAAGTATCAACAAAATAATATTCTTATTAGACATTCTTGGTTTTCAAGCTAGTTGCTGTCTAAAATTTAAAAGTGCACGTAAAAGGTTTAAAGGTGTATACAATAAAAGTGTTCATGAGCTGAACCATAACAAAAAAAAAAAGAAATTATTTAAAATTTACACACATTCATCGTATCTAATAAACTATGCAGTAAAATTATTCAAAATATGTATATAAATAAATAAATGGACAAACATTAGATATATACTATAAAGTAAAAATATCAAGTTTATTTTCTTGCATGCCCTTTAAAATCGTTTCCTTATTTGTTTTGAAGTACAATATTCATGCAAACTTAGTAGGGCGATAATTTGTCCTATTTTATTTACAATTTAATAAATATATAATAAAACACCAAGATGCAAAGCCCAATAAAAATCGTCTACAATTGATTTTCTCAGACGTAAATATTGGGGAAGATAAAGTTGAGGTTATTAGTAATCCTATTACATATATGAAGAAGAATGTTTTATGAACATATCCATGCTCATAAAAATGGTATTTGTGAAAGGTTTCATGACAATAACAATGTGCATAGTGATAATACAAACAAAGAATATGATGAAACTTACGAACAAAGTGTTGGTATGTGTCCCAACGTATTAAATCTAATTGAAGATCATTGTGCCTATAGGATGTACATAACCATATTCATAATAAATGTATATAAAAATAAAAATATTATAATCATATTGGGCAGAAAGTAGGCAGACCTTGGACGGAAAATGCTTACGTCAGTCGTCCCAGATGTGCCTAAAAATGTTGGATAGAAACTGGGTGCAATAATGGTGTCATATTCGTCTTAATTAAAAAAGGTATCCAATTAATATCAAGAAAAATTTCACATTTCCAATAGGAAACTGTACAGATTTATTGTCCTAAAAAACTAGTCAGTGAATAAGTAAATTTGCCAAAAACTTTCGAATAATTATGCGCCGTTTCTACCAGGGTTATTATTTTTATAAGTGATTTATTGATGCTGATTGCTTCATCCAGCATAATAAATATACTGTCATTATTCATTTATTAGCAAGTACGATGTATATGTAGTAATTTCATTTATCAAATAAATTGCTGTTTCCAGTGTACTGTAATTTTAAGCGGAAGAATATTGCCATCTTACACCGAAATCGATAAGATATTAAATTTTCAGGATATTTTCCTGTTAGGCGGCTATGAGATCCAGTAATCCCTGGTCCAAAATCTTCCCTCATTTCTGCGCCGGGGTGAAATATAAGTTCATTCTCCAGGGAAGACCCTTTAAACATGCATATTTCTTTAGGATGCGGGATATTGTATATATGTGCATTAGGGAAACACCTGGCGCAACGTTTATCTGTGCCTCAGGAAAAATATGAGGAATCCAAATTCTCGATTTCAAGCTTTTTTTAAAGTGTATGCGCATATATGAAAATACTAAAGGACGTCCATATAATGAGATTATATTGTAATGAAGTTGTCGAAATGAGACTATCTTTTCAATAAGTCAATATTTTCGGAAAAAATGATGTAATTAATTTTGTCAATGTATATTTATGAAATAAAGTATATTGGTACGATAAAATGTTGTCTTAAATTTTATAAAGAAACTTGAAACTCTTACAAAATTGCGAATTTCTCGTGAAAAGTATAACGTTGATTCTAACATTTTCTCTACATATATAGTGGAAAATGTTTTTCATGCACAAGTTTTAATTAAGGGATATACTTAAAGAAAATTTGTAAAATGAAAAACTAGGGAAATTTTTTGGACCCGCAGCCAAGCTATATGCCGAGAGAGTTTTTGATTAAAACACATGCGAAGTGTTCCGGAGGAGATTGAAACGGTTCCTACGAAAGGTCTGAAAAGCTTTTTCCGCAATTGAAGTAAAATGAAAATTTGGTAGACTAAAAATATATTTATAAAAAAAACATGAATGTTAGAAAATCTATTAATTATTCACTTTTATTTATTGTCATTTATATGTTAAAAATCATTAATATCTATAAAAATGAACTATTTGCATTGCAGTACTAAAATATTATTATGGTTACCTATCACAAACTATATAGTTGATAAATATATACTATATGTACTAATTAAAATGGTAATGACTTTATTTTATTAAATAAATTAAAGATTTAACTAATAAAATGTTACTAATGATCGGTAAAATTTTAACTAGCGGTGATATTGTTACTAATTTATTTTGCTAGTTCAAGTTCAGAGGGCTGATTCTCCGTTAAATTGACTGCTACGTATACTAAACAAGTTATTTTTCGGAAGCAAGCTTAAATGAGTACACGTCAGTTACACGCATGCTGGTTTGAGGAAGTATTCTGTTGACGATCATTAGGGTTACTTAACTTGAAACTCGAGCATCATTATAGTTTTGAGAATTGCGTGTCACACTAGTTTCGCAATTATAGCTTCAGAATTACTAAAATATTTTAAAAACCACTTTTATCATTTATAATTTTCCGTAAAAAATTTGTTTAAAAAATATGAAAATATTACTCAATTTTCGCATCAAGAAATGTAAAAATGTTTAAATTCATCCAAATGAAGTTTTCCACTGATTAAAATTTTACCTCCCATGTGACACGTTCCAAAATTAAATTGCGCAACGACCTGGATAAAATGACCAACAAATAATGCAACATACTGTAGAGCATGGCTATTCTGGCATTCGTGCTTGCGGAATTGCCTTTCAGCGTGCTGCAGTCACTGAATGCGTGTCTTTTTTTTTATCCAAGAAATCATCATCGCCATCTCACGATTAATTCGAATCGAATAATAAATTTCATCTTTAATACGAATAAAATTTAATACAAAATATATCATGCAGATGTTCACGTACGCACACAGCTGAACAGGTACTCATCGTATTTCATTTCAAATGTGCAATTTAATCTCGCTTGTAATATGCCTGCTGCAATATACGCAGCACATCCACCCCCTCGTGTGGCTGAAGGAAATTGTGGAAGAAGAGATATCACAATGCTTTTCTAGAATGAAGTCGGTTGTTTCCTTTTTATTCCGTTACTCATGAAAAATGATAGTGATGGTGCTATGTAAGTTAAAAAAATTTCAAAATGAATGAAGACAACATATTCTCGTGTAATTTTCAGCCGCAGAATTATAAATGTACTTGAAAAGTTGTTATTAATTAAAGAATATAATTCTAGTGTTAAAAAATGTAAATTTTTATTAATAATTAATTATACAATTATTGTTGATGTGCGTTATTCGATAGAGACTTTCTTGGTTTTTTTTTTTTGAATGCGAAGAAAAACTAAAGTACTACACATATAGAATGTTGGAACTACATGTAGAAGAATTTGACACTTTCATATTTTGTTGGTAACCAGGGAAAACAGTAATTTTACGTCAAGAAATTACGAGTCTTAAATATGAAAAGTCCTAATTCCAATTGGATGTATATCGTTCACTGGGATATTAGATTCTCTCAACATTATGTCGTTTAAATCTTCAACTTTCATAAACACAAAACTATAAATAAAAATGTTTGAAAATTTGCATATTACATTATTATTATGATAATTATTGTTATAAGTATTAGTAAAATGTAATTTGGAAAGTGCATAGCTCGATATAATAAAGCTGAAAGTTTTTCATTCAAATTTTCATCAGGTAATATATTGTACTATAACTTTGGAATCGCAACCGGGTTCTCGGAACTGAAATGATATTTGACTTTAATTGTTTGACAGTAATTCTATATGCAATCAATAAAGTCCGTGTGATGACCCGAAATTCTTCATTAGCCATTACGGGAATTTAACTACGTGTATGGAGTTGAGACCGTATTTTCACCTTTTCGCTGCACTGAATTATATCAAAGTCTATGTCAGCAAAAACGTAACGATCTAGCATATGTTCAATTTTTTGACCATGTATTTTCAGTAAATGATTGCACAGCACAAAGGATCAGACAAAGTGTTAAGAAAGAGATAGAACGAAAGAAAAGGATCAAGATTTGCAGTACTACAACATATATTTTTCTCAAGTAATTTTTATATCAGTGAACGTTCATAAATTTCTCGAAAGCAAGGGTTTTTATCTATTTGACGGAAGAAGTGCAAATATTGTGTTGGATTTCTAGTAAATGTAAACATCGTGGTAGTCTTTATCTCCTGGCAACAGCTGCTTGGTTTATCACGAAATAAGGACTATCGCGGTATTCAAATTCACTAGATGTTGACATGTATAGGCTCATCAACATTGTGTTCTCGAAGTGAAACATATTAAGAATGTTTTTTTTTTTTTTTTTTTTTTGTTTTACGGATAAAATGATTAGTGAATAAAAAAAGAAATTTCGTCGATTTCCATACTTCTTAATCACAAACTTTTGACGGGTTATTCTTAAAAAGCTACAATTTAGACATGACTTAGTGATGGCATCATCTTATTTCAAGATTAGTATTAATGTCTGGGAAGAATCTGTATACACACTGTTTCACACCAAGGACGTAAATGACTTTTTCTCTGTTTCATCGGGTCTTAACAGATTTTAATGAACAAAATCATCTTTTGACAAACTTTTTGCTTACAATCATTTGTGTTCCTCTTTTAAAAGAGTAGCTCAATTTCCATTCCAAGAAATTTATAGAGTGACCTTTCTTATTGAAGTGGCTATAATATGTCTGTCTTTTTCACTTTTATGTGTCGGCTAGTATGTACACTTATCAAGTCAAGATTTCATTCTTACATCCGTGGTATGTAATCAGACAACTCTTTTTATTTCTTTTTTAATTCCGTTTCGTATTTTTCGTGAAAATTTATCCTACTATGTGCGCCGAGGAAAGAAAGGAAAAATTTCACAACGTTAAATCGTTCCCTCAAGACAGATAATTGTACTGATAGAGAAAAACAGTAATGGCTTCAATTGGGCACCATGGGTTCGTGTACAATGTGTGGAAGTTAATATTGAAGAAGGGCGAACTCTAAGAGACTTAGTGAGATGTAGTAGACAGGCCTCTAGGTTAAGACTAATGAATAAGTCGTTGCGTCTTCATTAAGATGTCTATTAATCTATAAATATTACATCCGAGTACTTTTTAGGTTTTAATAAAAACTACCTGACATGGAGATTATTTGTCATCTACATTTTATGAGATAATTATCCTCTATAATATTCACAATAAAACTTTATTGAAGTATTCAAATTCTCTTACTGTAGTCTATCTATTATGCATGGTGTAAACATAGTGTATGCTTTTTAAGTACATGTAACAATATTATTCCCTCTGTATTATGTAGTAGCCGATTGCGTCTCAATATTATCAGTTCCCTTATCGCCATCATTCAAGTTATTGCTTAAAAATTGATCATCAGCATGCAATAAAGAGTTTAATTTCAGTTCCAAAAGAATTTCAGATGGAAATGTTCTTATACGGTCAATAGAGAAGAATTGGAAGGAAAACTCGAGTTTCCTTTAAATTTTGAATTCTCTTCAAATTTTGTTGAGATTCGTATCATAACTATAAAAACAAATGCAGCGTTTAACATAGATCATCTCTGAACTACAAAAGAGTCGCGGTATCTTTTGATGAAATCCTGGGTTCTACAAATGAACGAACGACGTCTGGTGTTCTGCACTAAGGTGGCTTCAACCACAAATTCTACCTGAAATCGTTTGAGAGAATACACGCATGAGTTCACTTATTGAGATTTGGTTGGATTACCTTGAAGTCTATTAGACTTAATATAAGCAGTGCTTATATTATCTTCATACAAAAGGATATTGGATCGGAAAATGTGGAAATAATACTTTGCTTTGTATATATTATTCAAATAAAATTTCCTGTTTAAATATGAAAAACTATCGAATACCAGGTCATCTATAAATATAGAAAAATTTCTTGGTAATCAACTTGTACGTCGTGAAGTAGCATTTTACTGCTAACGCAAAATAGTGTGCGACAAGACAAGAGCGAAATTTCAGAAAGTGATGTAGTTACCTTAAAATATATGTACAAGAGACACTCTTTTACTACTATTTCTGGAAATATCATTTTCCAACTCCGCTTTCTAACTTATATCGAAGATGGAACTTTCTTTCTTGAAAATAAAAATAATCAAGTAGATTAGGTGACTAACTTGAAATTAGCTTCTATTGTTACTGATATGAATGAATATATTAAATAGCAAGTTTTTATTTGTTTGAAGGATCTGTGACAATTGGTAAATCGTTTTTAAGTTTCTACCATTCATTGTGGTCCTCTTCAGACCTTATTCAACTTTTTATTTGAAATTATTTAATATATTGTAAAATGTAAATTAAAAATGCAACTCCATCGATAAATAACAATTTCGTCAATAATTTCAAATATAAAGTTGAATAAATTCTCAAGAGGACCACAGTCAATGTTTGAAAGAAAAAATTACTATTTAATATATAAAAAAAAATTTTATCAAAAACAAAAAATAAAAAATGGAACTTTTTTTTTTCTTTTTTTTTTTTTTACACAAAGGAATTTACAAAAGTTGATAAAAACAACTCAATCAGTAGATTTAGGAACTTAAATTATGCTTATATCGGAAACGTAATTTCCTATAGCAAAAGTAGTTTATTTATGTGTGTAGTTTTTGAAAACCACTTGAAATATCCGTATACTATTTTACAAATAAATTTTATTCCTATAATTATTATTATTAATCCTATCTCGGTTTTCCTAATTTAATTTTGTTAATATTTCAAATAATAAAACAATAAATCAGTACGTCAGCATAGCTTTTCTTAAATGTCTACTTAAATGGTCGCGTTCTTCAATAAATAAACAAATATTAATATAATAATTAACTAAGTTAAATTCCTAAAATATCCTTTTTATGCGTCATTATAATTTTTGTGTAAACTTTGAATATTCTCGAATATAGATATTTTATATGAATCGAAAAATAATTCTAAAATATTTCATTTGGCCAATAAAGAACTTTTCTTTTTTAAAATATGCAATGAAATAATGTTTTATTTTTTCGCCACGAACCGCGCCCGTAAATTCGAGCATTGCGAAAAGATAACAAACCGAGAGCAAACTATATATGCATATTTTATGGCCATATATATATGTTATGGGTGCGCAATATGCACACGGGTGTAGTCGTTACGTCATGACTCCTGGTACCACAAACTTGAAATTTATGCTTTGTTTCCAGCTATAAACTTAGGGAGAACTTAAATATGAAGTTAGAGCAGAGCCATATGTCTTTGACGTTATAATTTTCAAGCTATATATACAGGAATTAGATGTTCACTTCCTACTTCCGTACTCACGATATTATACAACATATATGTATAACGCAGAACTGCAAGTCTCAATATAGGTAATCTGTATATATGTGCTAACGCATTGGTGTTTTTGCGCCTGCCGAAAATTAATTATTAGGAAGCTTAATTTTGATGATATGGTTTTTGAATAATAATAAGATCATGTTATTTACGTTTCGGCCATGATAACGGTCCTGTTCTGAATTTTCTGACTAAAAACTATTAAAATAAATTGTTATTATCTTAGATTGAAGTGTTTCAGTTCAACCCTAGGTCATATAATGAATGATCTAGTTTTTTGGTACTAAGTGATTAGGTATTAATGTTTTTCTAAATATGTCATGAGAGCATGCTATTAAATCCTTAACTAATTCAGTAATTCTGAATCTACTTTGCGTTTTGACAACAAATGAAATAATCAAGTGATTATAAAAAAGATTGTACATATTTTATTAATAACGTGAGGTGATATTTAGCTCGTAGTTATTTTTAAGGTATACAATGCACAAATCATAATATTCATTCAAATTAATACCAAACCATAAAAAGTTGGAATATATAAATTTACATTTCCGGAATGAAAAAATTTCTTTCTTGTGTCTACAATTATAAATATTCAATGAATCAGCTTAATATTCAATTTTTCAATAATATGTATATTAAATATACTGTAGAATAATTATTATTCCATCTTAATAAAATGTCATGTACATGTCCAATAATTGAACAACAGAATTGCACGGAGTGATTCGTTGCACAACTTTAAGCAAATAAACCCAGTTGCAAAATTTGATCCGATTGCTATATATAGTTTAATACTATATAGCTTAGTTTTCTTAGTTGATCTTTGATGTGTTATGAAAATAGCTGTTGGCCCTCGTCGTCGCAAAGTATATTTAAATAGATTTCACAGGTCAACTAAAAGCAATAAACTACACGTAAACAATATTAAATTAAAGTTGCAATGGGATCAAATTTTCCTACAGGAATTACTTCGACCCGCACCGCAGGTCGGACGAAGTATTGAATTTGGTCATGTCGGCAAAAAAAATTACCCCCTATTTTTTCATGTGCTGAGCTGCCGAAGGCCGCAGTCGCGAAGTCTATACAGTTATTGAGGCCCGAAGGGCCGAATCAGGACAATCTTGCGAGCTGCGCGCGAAGCGCGCCGGGGGTCCAGGGGGCGGAGCCCCCTTGTGGGGGCCCCCTTGTGGGGTTGGCGGCCGAAGGCCGCAGGGGCGAAGCCCCTAGTTTTTCGCTTGAAATCACGCGATGAATCAAACCATCTAATATTGTCAGCAATTCGACGGACAACCAGTGTACATTTTACATACTTATTATGTAAGGTATTGGCCGTTCAATCTACTTGCGGGAAAGGTGATGGAGTCATCTACAGAGACATCTACTGTTATTAACCTCAATGTCCTTTATGGAAATAACATTGTGTCTAAATCAGTAAATGTCCAGATTAATGCATGTATTTCGAATGTCCAATCATGTCTGACTATATAGGTATTAACGTTTCCCAGAATGTAATATTCATCTACTTTTATCAGTGCCCGTGTCAAAAAATTTGTCGTGAAAGCACTGAATATTGTTTGAAATTGAATTTGGATATAGGATTAAAAAGAGAGCGTGAAATAGGAAGAGATTATGTGTGTGTGTGTGTGCGTGTAAAAGCATATGCGAAAAGCGACTATTGAAGCAAACACTATACGTGCACGTTTTCAAACGCATACGTATGTGTGATGATCACATTCACGTACATGCGCACGAAGTTTTAGGGTATATAGATAAGTAGGGACGGCGTTGCCATGGCAATATCCCAGTTCGTTAGAACTTCAGTATAGGAAGCGTGATGGGCAAAAAAACTCTAATTCCGCTTTACATTTACTTCCCCAGTTTCGCTCACGAGATTATGAAAAATATATTAAATGCATGAAAATGTTCAAACTTTTGAAAGTTATTGAGGTATTTTTAACTATTTGGTAGGATTTATTAATTTGAAAATTAATTTGAAAATTAATTTGAAATTTTTGAATAGTTTTGAAAACAACATTTAAAAACTCCCGATTTTTTATGAAAAGTACCCGTGTTATGAACAGAACTGAGAACAATTTTACGCGATTTACAATTGATCTGAACTTTTCATTTTCTTTAATGAAAGCCACTATTTATTGCAAAAAACTATTTGAGAATCGACATCTCAATTTTATCGACATATTAATGAAATCTCAGAATATAAATTGGTTCAACTATCATAAAACTGTATTTAAATAAAAAAAAATAATGTATGGACGTGAAACGCTAATTGAATTTCATGTAAATTTCAAATGCCGTCACTTGCGAGAAATTTAGAGTGGGGAGGTTACAGAGACACCTACCAAAGGAACTATAATTCGGATAATACGGCATTGGATATAGCAGAATCCTTTTGACAAAAATTTTTAAGTCTCTTTAATTTTTAATTTTTAATTATTAAAAACACAATCTTTCAATTCAAGAATACTCCATTAAACCCCACATTGGAGGTATAAACTCATTTCAACATTTTTGTAAACAAGCGCTTGACTGAAAATTGAGCTTGTCTCGTAAAAAGAATGAATGAGCTTAAATAAAATTGTTAGAAGTGATTTTAATGGGTGCGAATTACGCTTCAAGAATATTACGGATGAATTCATAAAGACTTCTTTAATAATACAAGTTAATGCTTTTTCGCGTCTTGGCTGGTGCTCAATTACATTCTCTTTCTACCTTTGTTACCTAGGTGCCCTAATTGTTGTCAATGTACCAACAATATGTATACAATGTTTCGTCCAAAGGGGAATGGTTTCTAGATCAAACGCTATAATTAATTTCCATAAAATGATCACACATCTGTACTGCGGGAGATGATAAAATTCTCATCAATTTTTAATCAACATTTTTACAACTTTTTTTTATCTTTAAAATAAATTGAAAAACTCAGATTTCGTTATTTCTGTAGAAGTTAGGTACATGAACTTTTATACCAGAGTGTGGAAACTATGTTCCAAGATGTCGGGAAAGTTCCAAAAGTAAAGTTTAGTAAGGTTTTACGAGTTTGCTTTTCATTTGAACTTCACGCTCGAGAAGAAAATCGTACTTTCTTCATCACGGCACATCCTTCAAAAAGAAAGACTAACTTCTCGACACTTTACGCTCAAAGCGACAAAGTTTGTACGGTTAAAAAAAAAGGAAATAAAATTAAGTTTTTTTAAAGTACAACAAAAATGTTTTAATCCATTGGTATACGAAAGCAAATTTCGTATAGTTTTCGTAAAATTGAATAGAATAGGATTTTATTACTTATTTTAAAGCCATCATTAGTTTCCTTATTTAGAGTGATTTTTATTTTTATGTTTACTAAATTTTATTGTATAATTTTATATTATAACTGTTAATATATTATTAGTGCAAGTTTCACATGCAATTTTAACGATCAGGGCAGGATGGTCGCTACTGGGTTTTAAAATGAATTGTTTTTGATCAACATTACAAAACGAGTGGATTAAAGGTTTAGGAGTTATAGGCATTTAAAAACTAGGTAGTCAAAGTCGGACCAGATTGTCATCTTAGATGAAATTACTTCGTCTGACGCAAGGCGGGCGAAGTATTGAATTTACCAACAAAAATTTTTCCGATTCTTCGATTTTGGGAATTTTTTGGTGGAAATATATTCGACCGATTTTT
>JAPYZR010001744.1:0-21056 GCA_030522945.1 Trichopria nigra
GTTTTTTTACGTACTCCTTTGATGAATTCATAATGAGTAAAAAAAAAGAGAAAGAATTAAAAATCTTTGAAAACGAAAAATTTGCGAGTGACACTGTTTGTATTTGTTCACGTTCGGTGTATTAAATTATTTACAGGTTATGTCTAAAATTTCTTGAGTTGAAAACGATAAGTTTGAAACATTTTTCTTGTTTAATTACAAGACAACAAATATGTATACAATTTAAATAAAAGTTTCATGTCCAACATTTATATAGTTTACTATAAACATATATTATAATAGTTTTAATATACATATATTTAATGGACATAATTTTTTGCATATTTTATGTCTATTTTTCATGTATAACAATTTGATAATTTTGTAAGATTTTTTTATTTAATATATGTTTTGCTTTTTATTTAATATATGTTTTGCTTAATGTTATACAATTCTTGGGCATTTTTTAGACATTTTTGTTGTATTTAACCAACATATTTGCCTAAAAATTAGTTTTAATCCAACAAAAATGTTTACAATTTCTACCAGGGAACTACGTAACATTTAAGTAACGAGTAACAATTATGTAAATTTTATTCGTCCATTCGTACGTTCATAATCCAGCAAACGACAAAAGATGGATGTTTCAAAAATTGGATAAAAAATTCTTCAGATTGATTACGGACTCATCCCAATCATTCTTAATTCAAAATTCAAATTTTAAAATAATTCTTCATTTGCTGAAAAATTAGTTACATAATCTTTTATGCTATTATCATTTGATCTCGTGTCATGATTGTCTCAAAGGGCTCATTCTCAAATGCCATCTTTTTTTTTGTTCAAATTTGGAATATATTCGAAAAAGTCGTTGCTCATATCCCTATATCCATCGTCTTATCAGTCTGAGCCATCAATAAGATACCAGCATCGTCGATCTCGGACTGGATCATTCGTACACATATACATATAGTATACACACGTATATAGATATGTATATAGATGATCGAGGAGATTGGCATCTTGCACATTTAGGGCGCCCCGCTCGTCCATGAATGTTTGAGATGACTCAAGAAATCACTTGAAAATGAAGCAATTATGACTCGCACCCGATTCGAGTGGAAAAACAGCGAGAGACGTTTGCGAAATATCCCCGTGATGCACGCTGCCAAGATATGAAAGACGTCGGAACGAAAGGACGAATTATATCCCCGTATACATATATATATATACCAGGTATACAGGTGCATGCTAATAGGATCGTTATTTAAAAAGCGGCATTCGACTATAGCGGCAATTGTGCGCTAATCGCGATTACTACTTTGCTATATAATATGATCCCGTAAAATAAAAGGACATATATAACACGGAGTCATACCACAATTTACGCGATCGCTCTCTCTACATATATATATATGCGTCAAAAACAAAAATGTAACAATGGTTGCGCAAGTGTTGCATAAATGTGACGTCTTTATGGAGTTATATGCATATATAGTGCAGTCACTTGACGAAGCAATCATTGGGTAATTGTTGCAATGTGATGCGGTACGTAAAGGCAATGGATGTTGCGTAATTATAAGATAACGCAACGTTGCTGTTTTAGCGATGATCTTCAGCGATCTCATGTGGAGACTCCATTGTGATCGAATACGATTGTATATATATATAGTATATGAAATTTCGGAAACCATTACGATTCCATTCGATACCCGCAGCAAGCACACTTTTGACAATTCTGTAACAATTACGTAACAAGTACGTAACAGTTACGTAACAAGTAAAATTTATGTAAATGTTATGTAACTGTTACTTTCAATGTTTACAGGAATATGAATTTGGTTTTCTTTATAATTATATCGACTTTAAAGACCAAAGTGGCAAAATAAGAGATTCAAAATGGCTGATTCAATATGGCGGATAAAGTTAAAAAAAAACATGTCTCAATTCGCTTAAATTCACTCGAAACTCGTCACTCGGGGGTTTTTAAGGTCGTTGGACACGAATCTGACATCAGATTTTTATTATTCAAAATGGCGGATCCAATATGGCGAACGATTTTTAAAAATCATATCGAATTTAAATTAAACTCGTTTAATTAAGCTTTTTAGCATTGCTAAACATGATGTTAGATTTACAAAATTAAAAACGTAGAATCCTACTCATAATTACTTAATTGATTTGTAAAATTCAAAATGACGATCCAAAAATGACTACAGATTTTTTTGAAATTCACTTGAAACGGAGGCACCTGTCTTTTCGGACATTATCCTATGTTCGTTACTATAACATAGTTTACTATATTTTCTACAGTAGAATTTGATAATGCTTTGCTAGCCTTGATCGTAGTTTTTTCTCAAAATACCATTTGTGTCTCTGAGATCTTAATCTTTCTTTGCAAATGACCAGATGCAATCAAAATCTTTTGAAATTTTGTTGGCATTTCATGTCGCATGAGCGATTATACATAATTAATAATTATATATATTATATATACTCACGATCAGTGTGACACTAATAATAATTATTATCTAGCGAGAATTACAAACTACCACATTGAAACCAATTACTATAATGGGATGTAGCAGCGCCTAGCGGCGATGATACGTACTATCTATATAATATCTTGTTTAAATACGTAATATTGTTTTTGGATGTTAATGCACATGAAAGATGATGGAAATAGATCTGAATAAATAACAACTCGTTTTTATAAAAAAGTTTCTCTATCAACAATTGAATCTGATATTGTTGATGACCAATTGAACCATATATGTATATGTATCAAATACACGAAGTGTGCATCAACAAATATATATAATATATAATAATATAATATAAATAAACAATATAGAAATATAATACAAAAGAATGTATGGATTTATTTATGATCATACATGAAACACATTTGTGATTCGATAAAAATACGTTACATATGATCAAAAATTTTAATTAATTAATTAATTCATTCATTCATTCATCCATTTCATCAATTGCATCTTGATTAGAAAAATGTTTAAAGTTGATGACTCAATCCCAGTTGATCTCATATATTTTGTATGTGCAAATATATATGTATATATATATATAATGATAAAATGATTAATTTTTCATTATATATAGGTATATACAAACACGAATAAACCTAAATTATATTTTGATGATTGATGAAATTTTGCATATTCAAAATATATAAGATCAACTTAGATTGAGTCATCAACTTTAAACATATTGGATCTGATTTAGATCGTATTTTTCCTCGGAGCTTCATGTTTTCCAATCGAAATGCAATTGACGAAATGGATGAATGAATAATTAATTAAAATTTTCGACCATATGTATGATCATATAAATAAATCCATACATACACAATTTTCACATTTGTATTCTGCGGTATATGTTGAATAAGACAAGTCTTGTTACAGAGTATGTTAAATGTAATTTAAAGGCAGTGAAGAAGGTAACGTAAAATAAGAAGATAAAATGAGAAATAGTAAAATGACAATGAAAAATCGGTAATAAATTTGAATAAAACACGAGTAAACATACCTAGAGTTCACACAGTGTACTTATACGAAACTAGGTTATGTGAAGGCATGTCAAGGATCAATTGAATGTACGAGATCGTGCATTAAGGGCTCTACAACAGTAATAACTTTGTTAAATGTCGCCACTAATAAACAGTAAAGGTAAATATGGTTCATGGCCCTTAATCGTGTAAGAAATTTATGAATAAACTTGTTTCTATCCTGCTTATGTATTTACAGTTGAAGCGATATAATAAGTCCCCGTAACGTATATTTATTTTTTCTTTGCAAATATGGTTATAATTATATGGTTATATATTAGATCTTTTCAATGTATTTCTTGTTTAAAATTGTATCAACGTGTAATTTTAGTAAATTATTGTTTCCTTGTTAAAAATCTACTTGTACATATGTAAATAAATTTATACTTGATTAAAAGTTTATATATATATATATAATATATATATATATATAGGTGCGTGTGTGTACGTATATACCTCAATCTCAATTCCATACGAAATTAAGGTAATTATTTAAAGGAGTGACATATGGCCGGGAAAAAGTCTACGGGAAAGACGAATAACGTATTCGTGATTGCGGGGACCACGACCTATAGGGTGTCTATACAGACATGTATGCAATGTTGAGCTGCATATATATATGTATGACGGTATACGTGGCGAGTTGATTGGCTGATGCAAAATGCGGCACGTGCATTACGTTAGTATATATACGACGCCTATGAAAATTTAATCACGTGGATGTGCGTTTGTTTACGTCTGGGATTCCGTGTATATTGACATAATTAATCGCGATTGGCTGTATAGTATGTATAGGGTTGAGCGCGTTACTTCGGTTACCTTCGTATATATAATTCCGTATATATAATTCAAGTACAAAATATAACTCCGGAAGCTCCGGAATTATTCAGTTACATATATATATATATATATATATGCGTATATGGATATTTATTTTAGTTCAATTTTATGACTACTAAAATGGACGAATTATGGACGAATTATGGACGTACATTGGACGTCCCCATTTTGTCCATGGACGTATGAACGAAAAATGAATGTATGTATTAATATGCATATATATATATTTTTTTTTTTAAAGTTATATATACACAAATAAATATGCAAAATCGATAATTTGAGGACCAAATAATATGACATTATTATTACGATGATTCGGGGACTTTTTGAGGACGATCCCCGAAATTGTTAGGTTTTAAAGCGATATAGTTCGAGGACTATGATGTTACATGATGTTACATATGCAAAATGTGTAAAAAGTGTTAAGGCATATTTTGTTACAGGTTAGGTTAGGTTAGTTTTTAGTAGCATTGTAGCGGTAAAATTAAAAGGGGGATTCCCCGTCCATAATACGTTTAAAGAGTGAAAAATGAGCTACTCTTCAAAAGAGTGGATTTTCACTCTTTAAGAGTGACATTTCACATTTTTGGAGTGAAATTTCACGCTACATTGAAGTGAGTCGGAGAAATTATACTCCAAACGGAGTGAAATGTCACTTTTAAAGAGTGAAATTCGCACTCCTTATGAAGTGAAATTTCACTCCAAGAAATTTAGAGAGTATCATGTTTGCTATAAAATATAACGTTAAGAGTGCGTATCGTATAATAGAACATTGCACATATCATAATATATATATATATGCATATTACACAATAGTATTTTTAAATATTCCTTATATGGATTAATTCTATTAATCGATGTTATGGAATGTTACAGTAATGGTAAATTTGCAAAAAGTAATTGGAAAAGGTTTGTGTATAATGAGTATCTCCTCTAAATGCTAAGAAAGACATATAAAGTTCCTCTATGAAAAAGCGACCTATTTCCATTTTCACCCGATTAATATAATGATGACCAGGCGTAATTAATCATTTATTCGATGGCGATTGTCGAATATTCTTTTTAATATTGGAATACCTCGACAACGATAACGCGGATTACCGGATTCTCAATAGTTAATGAAACTGCGACAAGCATCGAATCTGGTTTTTGCATCAAAGTACCCATCGCTCTTTTCAAGAAAATGTTTCATTCTAATCTAGTGTAATAAGAGAAAATCATTTAATGTCTATTATATATGAAATATAGTACTAGTATATAATTTAGTCAAATCATTATATATTTTTTAGTTGACATAAAGATTGAGTCAATGATTGTCAAGTAACTAAAGCTTGTCTTTTCATTTTATTCAATTTAACGTTAACTTAAAATATTCTATGTTGCATTATATATTATATTATATATATATATATATATTATTAAAAAGCTCATTATATATTTCATCATAAAAAAGAACCCCTAAAAATACAAATGCATGCATAATTCGTTTCAATTTTTCGTTCTCATCGATACGATATCGAAAAGTTCTATATATATATATAGAGGGTATATATTTTCAGGCGACAATGTATTCCTGTATACCACCGCATTCGATTTCAGACTTTAGGCGAGTGAAACACGTCACTCCCTGTCTTAAAATAAAAAAAAAAAAAAATGCCATTTTCTTGCAAAGACGTTACCGAACCATCATTTTTCGCTGTTATACATATATATAGGATATACCCGGCGTCGCTATCTCGAGCTATCAGTGTCAGGTTACGGAGATTTCAACAGAGCCTTTGCCAAACTCGAACCCGATGCGTTCGGCATTTTCATCGAGGTCTCCCTTATTTCGCTCTTCTCGCACTCTTCATCGCCCTCTCCTCACCCTCCTGTGCCCTCACTCACTCTTTGTTCTCTCTCGCTCTGTCTCTCCACCTTTGGCTGTCCGGGGGCGCAAACGCGGCCTTATCGACCCCGCAAACGGGCTCAGTGTTTCATCTACACCTCGACCGTGTGTGCGGCTTCGTATTCGGTTCAAGATTGTCTACATGTGTATATATACATAGATATATAGATATATGTACATCTCTTGTTCCTATTGGTAACAACCGGCCTAATGAAGTATCATGTTAAATGCAACGTAACCCGAGAATGATGGAAAAAGGAACGGGAAAGCGCAGAAAGCTTTCCCATTACTCTACACACACATATATATATATTATATATATATATACTCTTTTAATCGGGGAGGTTAATGATGCAAGTGCACATAAATATAAACAAACTGTATCTGTTATATCAAAAGTTCGATTTAGTGAACGTTTATTGCTTTTAAACGATTCTTTTACAAATGTACGTATGTTGGGTTTAAAATCGAAAGTATTACACATAATCATAACCACATTTGCTGGAGAAAAAAATTTATGCGTTTACATTACTTTTGATAATCATGCATTTTCATTAACAATTATCAAATAATAGTATCTTTCATTGCCATTTATGGAATCTCATAAACAATCATGATTTCCGATGATCCATGTTGGTCCTAGATGTTCGTTGATGTTCGTTGATGTCCGTTGAGGTTCGTTTACGTTCGTCTATCTTCGTTGTCGTTCGATTACGTTCGATTATGTTTGTTGATATCCATAGATGTTCGTCGATTTTCGTTATTGTTCGTTAGTTCTCGTTGACTTTTGTTGATGTATATTTACGATCTTTGCTACCCGTTGATATTCCGTTATGTTCGGTGTTCGGTTACATTCGTTCATGTTCGTTCATGTTCGTTTATGTCCGACTGTAGTCGTTTACGTACGTTGACATTCGTCAAAGTTCGTTATAATTTTCCTTAAAATGGTCGATGATTTTTATTGATCCACGCGATCTTTGTTCGCTGAAGATCGTTTATGTTCGTTTACATTCATTACTATATTCGTCGATGTTCAAGAATATTCGTTGATGTTTGTGAATGTTCATGAATTTTGGCGAATTGTTCCTCTATTTTTGTTTATATGTTCATGTACGTTCGTTAATGTTCGTTAGCGTTCGTTGATTTTCGTTTACGTTAGTTTATGTTTGTTTTGCTTCATTAATAATCGTTAACCTTCTCGGATGTTCGTTGCGATTTTCGTTGGTGTCCGTTAATGTTCGTTAATGTTCGTTTCTTTTCGTTGATGTACGTTTGTGTTCGGGTACGATCATCGTTCAGTTTTCGTAATCGTTCGTGAAATATCGTAAATGTTCGTTCATGTTTATTTATGTTTGTCGATATTCTTCGATGTTCGTTAATGTTCGTTATAGTGCTCTTTGATTTTCGTTAATGTTCGTTATAATGCTCGTTGATTTTCGTTGATGTACGTTCGTTGATATTCGTTTACGTTCGTTGATATTCGTTTACATTCGTTAATATTCTTTGATGTTCGTGAATTTTTGGCGAATGTTCGTCTGTTTTTGTTTATGTTCATGTATGTTCGTTGCCATTTTCGTTGGTGTCCGTTAATGTCCGTTAATGTTCGTTTCTTTTCGTTGACGTACGTTTATCTTCGGGTACGATCGTCCTTCAGTTTTCGTAATCGTTCGTGAAATATCGTAAATGTTCGTTTATGTTTATTTATGTTTGTCGATATTCTTCGATGTTCGTTAATGTTCGTCAAAGTTCGTTGATTTTCATTGATGTTCATTTATGTTTGTTCTCCTTCATTAATAATCATTAATATAATAATAGTCATTGACGTTCGTGGGTACTCGTTGATTTTCGTTAATGTTCGTTATAACGCTTGTTGATTTTCGTTCATGTACGTTTACGTTCGCCGTCTACGTTCGTTGATACTCGTTTACATTCGTTGATATTCTTTTATGTTCGTTAATATTCGTTGATGTCCGTTAATAATGTTCGTTAGTATTCGTTAATTTTGGTTGATGTTCATTAATTTTCGTAATCGTTCGTGACATTTCGTAAATGTTCGTTACTATTGTTCGTCAACGTTCGCGAATGTTTATAAATTAGCGAATGTTCGTCTATATCATAGTTAATGTTCGTTTAATAAATGGTTGATTTTCGTTTATGTTCGTTTACGATCGTTGTTATTCCATTATGTTTTCAAATGTTCGTATCGTAAACTTTTGTCTCTAGCACGGGAGGGATGAGTATATCATTCTAACATCACACAAAAGTTGGATTAACCATGAAAATAAATGTATCAAACAAGAGAATGGTTGAGCCAACTATATTACGGATGACCCAACAATCCTTTCTTTTGCATGCTGAGTACAATTAATTCTTTTTTATGCCTGTAAATATAAGAAAAACACGATTTTAACAAAGAAACAAAAAACAAACATTTCAATAAAATTCACAAAAAATTTTAAATTATCCTTGAGGAATTTTCAAGTTAACATTATTAAGACTCGATGTTGAAATGAAGGAAAATTATACTTGAATTCCACGAAATGCAATTAACGTCATATTTTTATAAAAAGTTTTACGAAATAATTGAGCTCTTTCAATATTTCTTCACGATCGATTGTTTTCGAGCATCGACGATGCTATTGGAGGAGGATTGCGAGTTGAAAATTTCTAAAAAGAAGCAAAACGAAAATGGTTGTATAAAAACTTTGTTTTATTCAGGTCGTTAGTTGATGGAAACTTTTATCCGCTCACGAGACGGTGATCTATTACGCATATTCATCCTCCTTGGAAAGAGGACGAGCACTTGCACTTTAAAGGGATTTCGAAGTGTCTTTTTTTAAAGTTGGCGGGAAATTAATAATCGAAGGTTTCGAAGGCGAGAACCTGTGATGTGTTGAAAATTGGTGTATATATATATATATACCGCAATTATTTACGAGGCGAAATGGGACCTAGGCTTGTACATATGATTGATTAGTCTACCGACTCGCGTTTCACGCGTGGTCGAAGTTCGCTCGTAGGCGAGACCCTAATTTGTACGTAACGCACGTATTGAAAATGATGGAAAGATAATTATTCGAAATTTTTATTGTATGCGAATGTGTGGAAATTTCGCGGTTGTTAGACGAATGGATAATTGACAGAAATAATTGATAACTTCGTTCAGTCATTTTTATGACGGATTAGTGTCGTGTTTGTTACGTCATTTGTAAACGGATGTATTATAATGTTTTTGTAATATTTTTCATACTGTAAAATGTTCTTTTTATCTCTTTCCTTTTATTCATACGATTTTTTTTTTAATTTTTACTTTTTTTTTTAATTTTTGCAAAAACTACTTAATTTTTTTATTTAGTTTCTATCGTCTTCGTTTACTTTTTGTATTTTTGGATTATACATTCTTTCATCTCTTCATCCACGGTTTGATCCCTTCTTTAATATATTATTTCCTTCTATTCTTTCTTTTGCTTTTTCAGTTCTTTTCATTTTTTTTTCAATTTTCTTTTGTTTTTCATTATTTTCTCCTGTTTTTTGTTTCATATCGTTTCATTCTTTTTATCCTTTTTCAGAGTTTTATTTTTTCTTTCTTTTTCTCTCTCTCTTCATTGCTTTCCTTGTTCTTAATTGCTTTTCTATTCTATACGACTCCCATTGTTGCGTTTCTCTCTGTGTTTCAGTCATCTATTCATGATACATTTTCCCCTTTCCTTTATTTTTATTGTTTCTTTTTTACTATCCTGTTTCTTTGCTTTGTAATTTTGTTTCTTCCTGACTTTTCAATTTTCATTCTCTCTTTAGGCATTTAAAAAATTTTTTATCTTCCATTCTGTCGTTTCTTTCTGTCTATGTTCTTTCTTTTACTTCTTGTTTATTTATTCTTTCTTTCTTTGTTTTCAGTTTCTTTCTTTCCGTTTCTTTCTATTTTCTTCATTCTATGTATCTTTGATTCTTTATTTGTTCTTTCTTTTTCTCTCTGTTCATTCCTTTCCTTCTTCTTACTTCCTTCTATTCTTTCTTTTGCTTTTTCAGTTCTTTTCAATTTTTTTTTTCATTTTTTTTTTGTTTTTCAGTTCTTTTCAATTTTTTTTTCAATTTTTTTTTGTTTTTCATTATTTTCTCCTGTTTTTTGTTTCATATCGTTTCATTCTTTTTATCCTTTTTCCGAGTTTTATTTTTTCTCTCTAGTTTTTTTTCATTCTATGTATCTTTTATTCTTTTTCTTTCTTTTTCTCTCTCTCTTCATTCCTTTCCTTCTTCTTAATTTATTTTATATTCCACGATTCCCATTGTTGCGTTTCTCTCTGTGTTTCATGCATCTATTCATTATACATTTTCCCTACTTTATTTCCATTATTTTTATTGTTTCTTTTTTACTATCCTGTTTCAATCCTTTGTAATTTTGTTTCTTCCTGACTTTTCAATTTTCTTTCTCTCTTCTGGAGTTTTCTACAATTTTTGTTTTTCTTTCCGTCTATGTTCTTTCCTTTATTTTTTGTTTATTTATCCTTCCTTGCTTTTTTTATTATACTTTTTTCTTCTTTTCTTTTTTTCAGTTTCTTTCATCTTCTTTTCCTTTTTACGTCTTCTTCTTCACTCTGTTTCGTTTCTAGCTGCGTTTCACTCATCTTTCATTACATATTTTTTTCTTTTTTCTTTCTTTGCATTTTTCACTTTTTGTGACTACCATTCTATTAAACTTTCTAAATCACTTTCATTTTTTATTCGCCACTTTCTTTGCTTTATTCTTTTCGACCTTTCTTCTGCTACTCATTATTTCTTTTCGTTCTGTCGATATCTTATATTCTTTCTTCTTAGCTTGTTTATTTATCTTCTCATCATTTTACGCTCTTTCAATTTTTGTATCGTCAATGTTTTATTTTTTCTATCTCTTTCTTCCTTTCTATTTTTTTCACTCTTCTTCCTTCCTTTCTTGTTTTTTTTACGTGTTCTATTCTCATCATCTTAACTTTTTTTCCCTTTACATTTTCCACTTTTTTATTTTTTTATTTTTTTCCATTCTTTCCTGTGGCTTTTCATTTTATGTTCTTTTTTTTTTGACAATCTATTTTATTTTTTATGCTTCACTTTGTTTTTTCTTTTACAGCGCTCTTTTCTTTTTTTTATCACGTCTTACTTTTCTTATTTTATCATCCTTTTTTCTCTTTTTTGTCTCTTTTTTTCTTCCTTTGTGACTTTCTCTTGCGGCTATTTATATTTTTTTCATTCCTTATTTAATTTTTCTCTTTTTTACTTTGTCGCTTGTTTCTTTTTTCATTCTTCCCCACCCTATCTTCTGTCGTTTCTTTCTGATTTTCTTCAAGTCTTTCTTTCTTCGTTCACCCATTTATTATCAATGTATATTGTTCTTTCTTTACCTTTGCTTCTATTTTTTTCTTTATTTCTTTTTATTGCTTCCTTCTTTTTTTCCTTTCTACAGTTTTACTAGGTTTCTTTGTTTTTCTTCCACCGCTCTTCTATTCTTCCTCTACCTGTTTCTGTTTGTTCAATATTTTTTTCTTTTTTGTTTCGATCATCTCTTTTTGATTTCCTTTCTTCCTTTCTTTTCTTATTTTTATCTTCGTTTTTCATTCTTTATTTCCTTTTTTATTTTGGTTTTCTTCATTTTCTGTTCTTCTTTTCTTCGTTTTCTGCTTTTCTTTTCTTCTATCTTCTCTCTGCTTCTTCGATTTTTTTCATTGTTTTTCTCTCTAATGTTATTACTGCCTTTCTTACTTCCTTTTCTTTTTTTCTTTTCTTCTCTCATTTTTTTATGTTTTCTATCCCTTTCTTTACTTTTCTTTCTTTCTATGTTTTTTTTACAAATAACATTTAATTACAATTCTTTGAGTATGATATTAAAAAAAAATTTGTATGCAATCAATTTTTCAAATTTTCAAGACGTTATCATCCGATATCAATCTGGATCTTTCTCTCTGTCTCTTTCTCTCTGTCTCTCTCTCTCGCTCTTCCACCCGTGTCGGTTTCTTATGCCGGCTCAGCGTGAAGCAGAAATAAGATGGGATCGAGAAGTTTGATCGCGTAAGACGCTGGTTTGAAACCGCGGGATTAACTAAGCGTGCGTCCAATCTCACGAGCTTCGGTCTTCGGCGGTCGGCTTTGGGAAATCTGAAATTAATTCTCTTCCCCTTCACCTGCTTTCCTCACATCTTGTCTGCAACCGTGTATCACGACGCTAATTCAACGATCTCCCGCGATCGTTGCTCTCCCACCACCACCTCCTGACACCAGCATATAGGGGACGACCATCGTCGTATATACAACGTTTACACGTCGCTTTCGACATTTTTTCGCCAAGTGTTAAAGCCTACTTAATCGAAATTCTGATGCGCCATTTTTAGATTAGACAATTTTTGCGACCTCCACAACACCGCGTATAGACGGCTCGATTGAGCAAAATGTTTACCGTAGGTTTTCATATACACTATATGTGCGAGATGATGCGAAAGATAGACCCCGACAAACGAGATCCTGTCGAGATCTCCATACAGTACGACGGAGATCTCGATGTAGCGTTTTGAAGAATTCCACGTGTTTGTGGCGTAATTTTTGCATATTTTATTTGATTTTTTTTTTTAGCGAGAGTCACGACAAATTATAATTTTATTTTGCGTCGTGTTTGCCTATATATTTTATCGTGTGTATATATATATTTTTTTTTTCGTATGCCATACATATATATGGCATAGGTGTAAAACAGTATAGGAGATTTCGATTCTGTACATTTCTGTCGTGTCAGTACATTTCTGTAATTTCTGTAGTTTCAGTACTTTTCTGTCAGTTGTGCACATTTCCGTTAGTTCTGTACATTTCTATTAGTTCTGTACATTTCTGTTAGTTCTGTACTTTTCTGTCGAATCTGTACATTTCCGTTAGTTCTGAACATTTCTGTTTGTTCTGGACATTTCTATTAGTTCTGTATATTTCTATTAGTTCTGTACATTTCTGTTGGTTCTGTACTTTTCTGTCTATTCTGTACTTTTCTGTCGATTCTGCACATTTCTGTTAGTTCTGTACATTTCTATTAGTTCTGTACATTTCTATTAGTTCTGTACATTTCTATTAGTTCTGTACATTTCCGTTAGTTCTGTACATGTCTGTTAGTTCTTAACATTTCTGTAGTTTCAGTACTTTTCTGTCGATTCTGCACATTTCCGTTATTTCTGCACATTTCTGTTAGTTCTGCACATTTCCGTTATTTCTGCACTCTCTAAAGTTGAATCAGCGAAAATCCGCTGATTTGCAGCCCAAACCCTAGGAGATGGTAGGGTTTGGACTGATTATCAGTGCATATTCGCTGATTGGCAGTGACTTTCGCTGATTCAAATTTAGAGAGCACATTTCTATTAGTTCTGTACATTTCTGTTAGTTCTGTACTTTTCTGTCGATTCTGTACATTTCCGTTAGTTCTGTACATTTCTATTAGTTCTGTACATTTATATGTAGTTTCAGTACTTTTCTGTCGATTCTGCACATTTCCGTTATTTCTGTACATTTCTGTTAGTTCTGTACTTTTCTGTTAGTTCTGTACTTTTCTGTCGATTCTGTACATTTCCGTTAGTTCTGTACATTTCTGTTAGTTCTGTACATCTCTGTACATCTCTGTACATCTCGGCACATGTCTGTAGATTTCTATACATGCCTGTATAAGACCATATATGTACGTATATTTCTGTGATTTATGTACATTTCTGTACATTACTCTGTATTCCCGTACATGTCTGTATATGTCTTTATATGTATGTATATTTCTGTGACTTATTTACATGCCTCTGTATATGTCTGTACATTTCTATTAGTTCTGTACATTTCTATTAGTTTTGTACATTTCTATTAGTTTTGTACATTTCTATTAGCTCTGTACTTTTCTGTCGATTCTGTACATTTCCGTTAGTTCTGTACATGTCTGTTAGTTCTGTACATTTCTGTAGTTTCAGTACTTTTCTGTCGATTCTGCACATTTCCGTTATTTCTGCACATTTCTGTTAGTTCTGTACATTTATGAAGTTTCAGTACTTTTCTGTCGATTCTGCACATTTCCGTTATTTCTGTACTTTTCTGTCGATTCTGCACATTTCCGTTATTTCTGTACTTTTCTGTCGATTCTGTACATTTCCGTTAGTTCTGTACATTTCTATTAGTTCTGTACATTTATGTAGTTTCAGTACTTTTCTGTCGATTCTGCACATTTCCGTTATTTCTGTACATTTCTGTTAGTTCTGTACATTTCTATTAGTTCTGTACATTTCTGTTAGTTCTGTGCATTTCCGTAATTTCTGTCGTTTCTATACATTTCTGTAGCTTCAGCACGCTTTGCCTTTTCTGTTAATTTCTGCCGTTTCAGTGCGCTTCTGTCGGTTCTGCACATTTCTGTAGTTTCAGTACATTTCTATAGTTTCAGTACATTTCTGTAATTTATGTCGTTTCTGTACATTTATGAAGTTGCATTACATTACACTCATTTCCTGTTTTAATATGCAACATTGGTAAAAAAAGTCGCAATATAACAGAAAATTCAATCATGTACTTTCTATACAATTATCGAATGCTAACATGGAAATGGATTCAGAGTCTCTGCCTTTTCATTTCAAAACACGGACTTATATTCCAAGATATTCGTCTATAACGATACCCAGGCTATCATATATATTTCTGTCTCATGAATTCCTGACCTAACCACACATCGTTAAGTTTTCGCCTCACGTTACCTGGCTGTCACAAATATATCATATTTCATGACAGGTGTTGTTTTCATTTACTTTTATTTTTGTCGTGTGCCAATATCAGCGATCAGTCTGCAATTTCGTCTCATCTCGCGGATGCAGTCGAAGACTGCCATTTTGGAAGATTTTCGTTCTATTTTACGACGGGCGCCATTGCCAATCGGGTGTTAAAAATAATAAGAATTCCTGGTGTGATCGATGAAAAAGGAGACCGCGGGTCGCCTCGCTTTAAGCCGGCGGTTCGAGCGATTATGTCGACAGGTCCGGCCTTTGCTTCGATATAAGCGTTGAGGTCGCGATGACCCAGATATATCGCGCCTGGCTCACCTCGCCTCACCTGTACGTCTACTCCTGCAATCGTTATCCAGGATTCTGCGCAGCAGGGACCCTTTGCCAGACTTGCCAGCACGAACCTTTACTTTTCTGCTTTTCACCGTTTGTCTTAAATCATCCCACATTAAAGTTTCTAAAGTACAACGCACAGGCGTCGGCGAGGCACTTTTCCAGATGCTCGAGACCGCGGGGAGTCGTTGGGCAGAGCTTATCACCCAAGTTCCGACATATTTAATGGGAGTCTATTTTAGGGTAAAAACAGAAGTTACGGATTAGATGGCTATTCGGACTTGCAGATTATTATTATTATTATCTATACGTTTATTACCCAGAAAATGGGGACGTGGTTTCGTTTTAACATTCATTATCTTCTTAATATGGAGGTTGTCATGCGTTGTTAATATAAACGAATACATAAAATCACTTGGTCGATAGAATTGATTGATTCAGTGATACTTCTGCAAACGTAGGTCAGGGTAAAAAAAAACTTACGACTTGGGACTGTTTAATTCAGTCTTTCAATTATGACATCAATCGTTTATTTTAGTGACTTAAGTTTACTGTACATTTCTGTTCATTATTGTACATTTCTCTACATCTCTGTATATGTTTGTGTGTAGTTCTCTACTTCTCTGTATATGTCTGTACATTACTGTACATGTCTGTACGTTTGTGTACGTGTCTACACATGGCTCTTCATTTCTGTACATCTCTGTACATCTCTGTACATCTCGGCACATGTCTGTAGATTTCTATACATGCCTGTATAAATAAGACTATATATGTACGTATATTTCTGTGATTTATGTACATTTCTATACATTACTCTGTATTCCCGTACATGTCTGTATATGTCTTTATATGTATGTATATTTCTGTGACTTATTTACATGCCTGTATATGTCTGTACATTTCTATTAGTTCTGTACATTTCCGTTAGTTCTGTACATTTCTATTAGTTTTGTACATTTCTATTAGCTCTGTACTTTTCTGTCGATTCTGTACATTTCCGTTAGTTCTGTACATGTCTGTTAGTTTTGTACATTTCTGTAGTTTCAGTACTTTTCTGTCGATTCTGCACATTTCCGTTATTTCTGCACATTTCCGTTATTTCTGCACATTTCTGTTAGTTCTGTACATTTCTATTAGTTCTATACATTTCCGTTAGTTCTGTACATTTCTGTTAGTTCTTTACATTTCTATTATAGTTCTGTATATTTCTGTTAATTCTATACTTTTCTATTAGTTCTGTACATTTCTGTTAGTTGTGTACATTTCTATTAGTTCTGTACATTTCTGCTAGTTCTGTGCATTTCCGTAATTTCTGTCGTTTCTATACATTTCTGTAGCTTCAGCACGCTTTGCCTTTTCTGTAAATTTCTGCCGTTTCAGTGTGCTTCTCTCGGTTCTGAATACTTCTGTAGTTTCAGTACATTTCTGTAGTTTCAGAACATTTCTGTAGTTTCAGTACATTTCTGTAATTTATGTCGTTTCTGTACATTTATGAAGTTGCATTACATTACACTAATTTCCTGTTTTAATATGCAATATTGGTAAAAAAAGTCTCAATATAACAGAAAATTCAATCCTGTACTTTCTATACAATTATCGAATGCTAACATGGAAATGGATTCAGAGTCTATGTATGTATATATTTCTGTGATTTATGTACATGCCTGTACATGTTTGTACGTTTATGTATTATCAATACCGCAATAAAAAAATGAAAAACGAAAAAATATATTTAGTGTATTTTTAGGACATGGTACATTTCAATTTGTTTGATTTCAATTCTATTTAATGACAACCAAGACTTTCCGTCTGTGTCATTAGAACTAAATTCATTCTATTAAATTAGTATTTCTAATTTTTAAGTCTCTTTCTCATCACTATTAATTATAAGAATTGAAAATTTGTGCTGTTTTGAGAGATAAACATTATTTGCACGAGAAAATATTCTGTTGGTTTTTTAGCAGTCTCTAAATAGTCGCTAATTCTTTTCTAATTTTCTCTATTTTGGAATGTTTTGAAGCTAAAAACGGATAAATATAAAAGTGAAAAAAGAAACAAAGATTGTCAAATGAAAAATACAAAACTTGACGAAAGTATATGAAAAAATAGATAGAATCGTTAGCAAATGCCTGAAATACATTTTTGAGAAACTTTTTGGGGTTTTTTTAGTCGTTTTGAAATTTTTCAATATTTTCAAATTTAAATGTTCAATCAAATTATTTTTGAAATTTCGTATGTTTCGAATTTCGATATAGCATTTTTCTTTTGTTGGTGTAATTATTTTATGGAAAAACTATTCGGATATGTTTTTATGAACAAAAAATATTATTCCGTTGAATAAAAATGTTGGAATAATAATAATTACATTCGCAAAAGATATTTATAAATTTTTTTTGAGTTTTCGAAAAACTAAATGTTATTTTCAAAATTTGTTTAACTATTTTAATTACAACTAATGTATTTTGAAACTAAATAATGAATAAAATGGCAACGAAACTTTTGAAAAGTCATCTTAAAATCACTCCTTTAAAAGTGATTTTAATGCCGTTATCAAGTCTAGACTACTCCCAGTGTGAAAGTGTGCTGTTGAACTATAAATGTATTTGAAATAAAGTAAAATCAATTTTTTCATAAGTTAAATTGAAATTTGAAATAATTAAAGTTATCTAAAAAAAATGTTATTCAAATAAAATTGTAAATATATCACATTGTAACAATACAGAGACTGTTAATTGCACGGTCGGACGTCATTTATTTTGTAGGTTTTTCCATAGGCTTTAAGAAATATGAATATACGAAAGACTTTTGAAGAATTAAATGATAGGGCGATTTCATATACTGACAAGTCTGACAAGTCCGACAAGTCGGAGACGTTTGACAAGTTTGAAAACATTGACCCATCACGATATTACTATGGGGGCACTCAAGAAGCAGGTGACAAATGCTTTTCTTCTGTAAGAGAATTCCGATGGTTTGTCTGAAATCAAATTACGTGCGCATATACATATAAAGACATATATATATATATATATATATATATGTACGGGAATATACAGTAATGTGCAGAAATATACATAAATCACAAAAATATACATACATATATAGTCTTATACAGGCATATATAGAAATCTACATGTATATGAGTACATGTGCCGAGATGTACAGAGATGTACAGAGATGTACAGAGATGTACAGAGATGTACAGAAATGTACAGATATGTACAGTAATGTACAGACATATACAGAGATGTAGAGAAATTACGTGAAGAAGTGGTGACGTTGAAAAACCTCTCGATTCCTTTAAAAATGAAAAATGACAAAAGAAACTTTTCACTGATAATGGCCATAAAACCATGAATTCCAGGTTCAGTGACCGTCTTCCCATACACACGACTCGATATCCTAAAACGCCCTGAATTATCAAACCCTTAAATAAATTAAAACGTTGGCCGGTTTTCACCATCTCTCCCACGTAAAAAAAAAAAGAAAAAAATTATCATCGCGTGCAGACAGACAGGACAGAAAAAATCGATGAAACGGAAGCGAGATGGAAGCACGATAGTCACGTATATAGTCTCGGTCCTCCTTTAAGGACTACGTGAAAGTACACCAAGAAGGGGGTAGCGAGGACTTTGCTGGTGGTGGGGGATAAGGGGTGCGTTCGCACGCGGATAGAATTAAAGGTTAATCCCGCAGGGTATACGAGGTCTTCTCTTCTTTCCACTCGAGACTGCGTCTCTTCTTTCCGCCGTCGAAACAAATGGGTCTCCCTGCAGTCTAACACACGTTAAAAAATCAAGGGTGTATATATATATAGTAGCTGTAGTCTCTACTACTAGAACGGTCTCGAGTTGACGAGCCTGTATCGGAGGTATACGTGGGGTGTCTGCAGCGCACAGGACAAAACTCCTTTGTTTTTCAGTATATAGCTTCGGTACACGGGCATGCTCGCGAGATACCATAAATATTTGTCTTGTTAAGTGCACCGAGAATACGAAAGGAGCTTTGATTTTGAAAGTGAACGCGCTTTTAAGACTGCCAAGGAGTTTGCTGCGGTGCAACCCTTTTCTCAGGAGTTGGATATCGTACCAATTTTCCTTTGTTTGATTTTTGGAATCTGTGTTTTTTTTTTATGATGTGGTTCAGGCCCAATCTCCTCGTGCATTCATGTGGTGTTCTTCTTAATCAGCGTGCTTAATTTTAAGCATGCGTGTGTGTGGGAGGGGGAATTGGAAATGAATTGGAAATGAATTGGAACATGAATTGGGAAAAAAAGAGACAAGACCTGATCAATCTGATTTAATAGGACGTCGGATCCAATTCATTTTCAAATGTGAATTTAATCAATTGGATGAACAATCTTACAAATCTTTAGTCTGAAGAGATTGAGAAATTTAATTCCCAATTAGTCTATTGGACGTCTATGATTTGTCCATGGACGAATGGATGAAAATGGGTTGTCCAGATACGTAGCAATAATGGACTGCGATATCTTGGTCGTACTTAATTGGACGTAATTAAAGACAGAGGTAAAACAGGGAAAACAATAAGAAGAAGTCTTTCAATACAAGGAAGCTCTCGTACACGAACATTTTGACATCGTTTTGTTATCACCGCCACCCGGTCGAATGTATGGATACAAAAAGGAAACAAGTATAAATAGCGTGAAATTCATCTGTAAAAGAATACATGAAAAGATATAATCCCACACTGAAAAAAAAATTTGTTATTTTCAAGTAAATATTTACTTGAATAGTAGCAAGTAAATATTTACTTGAATAGTAGCAAGTAAATATTTACTTGAATTAAGAAAATGTTTCCTTCTTTTTAGTAAATCTTACTTAATTCAAGAAAATCTAGTAAATCTTACTTAATTCAAGAAAATCTTTTCTTAATTCAAGTAAATATTTACTTGCTACTATTCACGTAAATATTTACTTGAAAATAACAAATTTTTTTTCAGTGCCTATATGAACACATGCGTTCTAGACGTATACTAAGTAAATACATTTTACTTATAAAATCATATTGTACATCCAATCGGAGTAAGTTACTATAGGTCAATGTAGATATGGCATCATAAACGTGAAACAAAACAAGTTCCAATACAATCGACCCTAATTCATGCTAGCAGTGCATAAAGTCAACATATATTTGTGCCGTGAAATTATGGTTATTCGTCGTTTGATACGGAACTGTCATTTTGGTCCTGTTCTTTCAGTAAATTGTATATTTTGAAGGATACTTTGTAGTAAAACGAGGAAATTTCCTGGAATACAAAAGCGTACTTTAAATGCTGACTGCGTCCAATTATAGAACTCTTTTCTTTTTTAGCTTTTAATTAAATTAGTACCAAAGGCGACTGGCCGAATCTGTCAGACTAACCTCAAGATGTGTAAACTGACATAAAAAGTAGAAAGAACTGGATTATATATAGTACAGCAAATTTCGCAAATTTTACATTCATTCGACCTTGCCATGACTTTGTTGAAAATATCGTATAAATATCGTTTTGAAGGTGAAATTTTCCGCTCTTTCCGAATCCATGAAAAAAATATGTGTTCCCATAAGAAAAAACGAACATGGCCTTCAAATGACGTTGAAAATGGTCGTCAAGGTCAAAATCGAGGTCACCATCATTTGGCCCCCTATCAACCATACAACTTTTATCTGAAATTTTTTCTCGGGCAACGCTTAC
>JAPYZR010001745.1:0-21231 GCA_030522945.1 Trichopria nigra
AAAAATTTTACCTATAAATTTTAACATTAAACACTACAATTTGCGAAGTGGCCGACTACTGTCGGGTGGCCGACTACTGTCTGGTTTACCCTATATAGCAGTTGGGAAGCTTGCAGATACCTCCTACTCCCAAAAGCTTTGTGTAATAGAAAATGTAAAGTTCTTCAGAAAATTAATCATAAGTTTAAAATGAAGTTAGTGTATTATTTCAGATATGCCATTCTGTATGATGTCGCTTTATTTCAAATTTGTACCAAAGGAATGAAGTAAAAAGATCATTATCATTGATATATACATTTCATCAAGTTCGTCAATTTTCTTTAAATATCGTATAAGCCGCGGAATTGAGATTGAGCACGGGCTTGTACTTAATCCTTTTTATGAGCTTTTATTTTCAACAGACACGGTCGTTACCCAGATTTAACGTCGGCGGCACGATGGAAGCTCACCGAAGATTTAAATTAGCGTTCGTGCCTAACAATTTTCACGCGTTGGCGCTTACCGCGGTGTATCGGTACAACCGATCTTCCCTCTTTTGTATAATTTGGTCATAAAGTAAATCGTTATAGGGCGACCCTTCTCTGTATAGCAGATCCTATCATCCTGCATCTTTTGCAGTAAACCTCCAATATTACGCGCACCCACGCGACGTTTTACATCGCCTTTGTTCAAAAGTCCAATGCAATGTTTTAATGATTACGTATTGTAAATAGTAAGAATGAATAAGGAATGGAGGGTTCTGGTTTTCGGTTGGCAGTTGTGGTCGCAGCATTAATTGTGTATGCGTAAATAACGGCTTCTTGAAATATTGATGAAGTGCACGGTTACTGCGGCTCCAAAAGTTTAGATTTTCCCAATACAATACATTTCTTCATACAATTCTGTTTACGACTTCTTCCATTTTTCTATTCCTATATTCTACATTGTGACCTCGTTCTTATTTGTTTGACATGTTTTTTAACATTACAATCAATCAGGAACAAAGAAGGAGATAGTTATCACGATTGTTTTGTATCCCTGCAAACACAAAATGTAACGGTAATGTAACATTTATATAACTGTTACTTGTTACATAAATGTTACATTGTCGTTATATACCAGTTACTTTTGTGTTAATTTTAATGGCTTTTGCGTAAAACTTTACTACGATGATATATACTTATGAATTTTGCTTGATCATAAGTAAAACTCTCGGATTCGTCTCTACGGCTTTTGGCCTTATCAGCAGAATGTACTTCCTGGTTCTATTCGCAAGATTGAAGTTAGACACTTCGCGCTTTAGTAGTATATATATATATATATATATATGTAATACACCGCAACTTTATAGTACGTGTTTCCTTATATATATATATATATATATATATATATCTATATATATATATATATATAGTATATATATATATATATATATATATATATATATATATATATATATATATGTATAGACGTTTAAGATGTGCAATATTATATAACGGAATATGAAAGAGATCAGTATTTTACCATTAGAAATTGTGACTGTAACTATTTCTTTCAAAATTTTAACATTAATAATAACGTCGTTGAAAATAACGCAGAAAATGAGTGTCAATGGGTTATACTTGAATATAATTGATCCTGAATGAAAATATGTGAAAATTATTGTATAAAATATAGGACGTATTACGTACAATGTAATTATGAATAATGTAATAAACAGAGCATTTTAATCACCATTAATTGTTTAATAACATTTAATTTAAAAAAAATGAATGTATATATATACAGACTAATAAAAATGTAATAAAATAAATATAAATATATGATTTTAACAAAAGATAATTTTATTCTTTTTACGTATATTTTTTAATTGTGCGATTTGTATGGCACTCGTAAAAATTATTGCAACATTGTACGCAATTTTCAATTATTTCATGCAGTCGAAATTTATGTCAACCTCGGTCAACTCCGTTATTATTTAATGATGTTAGGTTTACTGCGTAAATGAATAATACACCAAATTGATGGCACCTTTAATATTCGTATCACGTATGAATATTTTGGATTGCAAAATGCAAACAGTTATTTACAGTACGTATGTTTGATGTGACATTCAATAGTAATTTACTTGTGTAATGTCGGTAAAGATTGATGTCATAAATTTATTCACTTTTGGTGGAAATCTCGTTGCATACCGTTGACAACAATCGTAGAATTTCACGATTTTTGAAAAATATATTAATATTTATTTGATTCAGGATATTGCTTAAAAAAATTAAATGTTTTAATGTAACTTTTATTCCAAAACGTCATTAGTTATTGAATATTTTTTTTTTAATGTTAACCAACAAAATTTTTACATACTTTGTTCCGAAACCTTTGTAAAAATGATGTTTAATGACAGCGCTGTAATATTACGTTTCTTCGGTACGTGACCTTTTCTTTCGGCGACAATCTTGACTTGAAAAATGATACTGTTTACAAAATTTGCTTAAGACGCTCTTATAAGAACAATATAAATTTCTCTGGAATAACTTGTAAAATTGCTCGAGGAAGCATGAAATTAATACATCAAGGGTCCTTTGTCATTAGACTAACGGACGATAAAAAGGCAATTTTAACGATTTTATTTTTGGAAAAACTAAGAAATATAAGAACTCAACAATTTTCAGGTATATTTATGGCACTTTCAAGAAGGTATACACAAAAATTTTTAGATCGATTCGGAACTGGCGGAAATTCCTGAGGTCGTAAACAACATCTAAAACAGAAAATCAGGACGGTTTCTTATTTATTTTTAAGGAATAGACCATGTGCATTGTTATGGAATAGAACATATCAAAATGTCTGTCCTTCAAGAATAGTGTTTCATTATTTCCGTTATTTTGTTGTTGATAAAAAATCGAATATGTATAATGTATTAAATTGATCGTAGTCTATTCTTTGAAGAATTTTATTACCAGTATTTAAAAAAACTTACCGAATTTTGTTTTCCATCAACTCTAAAAAGTTTTCCTGAAAATGCGTTTAAAGTTTCAAGTCTAGTTTTTTCGTTGATATCTGCATTCTTACAGCTATTCATCCAATATATATATATAATAGCTGACTAATTATATATATATATATTTGTAATTATATGTATAATTTTCACCGACATTAATTTAACAACACTCTGTGAATTTATTGAAGTTATTAGTTAAATTGGGTTAATTAGAACTAGTAACAGGTACAGAGTTAGAGAGACTGATTTAATCAATCCCTTATATTAAGAGTTTTATAAAGTATTATAATTATATATAATAGTTATATATTAGTAATTAAATAACCTTATATGCCTTATTAAATTTTTAATTGTCAAAAATAGACAATTTTGTTTGTTATTCTGGTACACGGAGTGATAAATAATCTAAGCAAAAAAAGTTATTTTTCTGATATCAAGAAGAAACGACCCTGTACCCCGTATTTTTAATAGTTCTTCAACAGCGCATTACGATTACCTGAGTATAAATATGCAGGACAATGAATTTCTTTAACGTTCCGATAGCAGAACGTGAGCAAATGTCCTCGAATAATGCACTTGAAATAGGTCAAATCGTATTTCACAAAAACGTACCTTCCTACAAATAAATGTATTTCTGGGAAAATTTCAATTGCAAATAAGCGTACCGGAAATATTGTTTTATTTTCAATCATAGTTTTTGCAACATCTGTTTAAACATGAAATGTAACGAGGAGAGTTAAAAGATTATTGTCGATGTTTGAACTACAAATACCAAAAAGTACTTGTTTTATTATGTATTGTATTAATATATATTTAATCCATTTATACAATACTTTCGTGCTCGCAGTCAAATTTATATACTCGATAAAACCTTACATTTATAAATACTAGAATATCAGCGTAAATGTATCGAGAAATTAAATAAGGGAATATTATTGTAGCAGAACTAGAACAGTTTATTGTTCCCCGGCTGCGGACTCGGTCGCAAAATTCCCTAAGGCTATTCGATGTACAACATTCCTTGTTTTGCATGGAAGTTGATTCGCTGAAACTGTTTTAACTCATCCGCTTTATCATTTTAATATTATATTTTGCTGCATTCAGATCGTAGTCATAATATGTTTTCCTTAATTTAATTGCTTGCGCAGTACGACAAATGGAGATTTTTTCAATTTGTAATTAGTCAAAATAGTGCAGATTATAAATATGATTTGATTCGTGCGGTACCAAAGCTAAATCTAGTAATATTGTAGATGTTACATCCGCTTTGTCATGCAATCAACAAATTAAAAAAGTCGCAGAGAATCATTTTTAGAACTCGAGATTTCTCTACGATAATCGATTACAGATAAAAAATGTATGAAATGCTCTAATGAGTGTATTCAGTATAAGACATCCATTAGCAGTATATACACTATATTTATTATGTATATAATTAAAACCCTAGTATAAGAAACAGGATTAAAAGGTCAAACCTTGGATTAAAAAGGATTAAAAAGGACTTGAAAGGAACAAAAAGAATTCCTTTTCAAAACGACGAGTACTTTTCGAATTCTTGTTAATCCAACTCTGGTAGAAATTGCGTCTAATTATTCCATAATTTTTGTCTAATATACTTACTTATTTCCCAATATTATTGTAATATTTTTATATACATTTCTTATGAATAAGGTTATGTACACCGTAGAAATAATGATCTTCAATGACACGTAATACATCGTGACACATACCAACACTTTTTTCATAAGTTTCATCGTATTCTTTGCTGGTATTATCACGATATCTATATTGTTACTGTCATTAAACCTTTCGCAATTAATGTTATTATGAAAATTCATGTTATTTTATGGAAGTATTAATGAGATTTGACGAATGACATTTTAATAAATAAAGGAAATAAAAAATTTACTGATATATTAATGCGCTTTCAATGCAAATTTAATGAAATGAAGTTTACATTTCATTTCGATCACTGTTCAATTCATTTTTATAATATTTTATTGAATTTTTAATAAAAATGTTCCAATGTAAATTAATGAAAAAATGCGCATTTCGCCATCTGCCGGATGCCCCATTTTAGGTAAGTTGAAAAAAAAATGTCTTGAAATGTGAGTGACTCATGAGTTCTTGTCAACTACACAAAAAATCTTTTAATCGATAAAAAACCATGAACGTATAATAGAGAAGTAAAAGTTTAAATGATAAATTGTTGATTTGTTACAAAACGTAGTAAGATAGCATTCGTTAAAACCATCGTTGATATAATAAGTTTTGAAATTATTTTTCTGAGGTCTATTCTATACACTTGCTTTCCACTTACTCTTCGGTCCCAAGTTCATCACGATTAGTTCAGCTTACTCTGTATAGTTTCACGTGTAATGCTTGGGCTAAAGACATATCTGTCTTCCGGTTCACCTACAGTTATTTTGTTTCCGGTTCGTTCTGCTAGTCGTATATCTCCGTCTCGTTTTTAGCCCCTATTTTATTTCACATTATCAACTTGTTCTGCAATTTACGTTTATTCAAATTGACTTGCATGCATGTTTATTATATACCTAGAATTTTTCATTGCCCTAATTAATCTGAAAGGTTACAAAATATTACTTCATTTATCAGTGACAACCATGCAAACATTGAAGGCAACAGTTGTAACAGTTACATCATTGTTACTTGTTGCGTAAATGTCACATAGTTTTTACTGTGCTTGCTGGGAATAAACTTGTTTAGAGGGACAAAATAACAATCTATGAACGAAAAATGGCCGTCGAAACGCTATAACTCCAGTTTTTCTTTTTTTTTTTAAATTCATTGTGCTTCAAGCGAAATGCTCCTCTAATAAAACTACGCAGTTTCTCTCGCAGCATTATCTCATGGCGTGCATTCCAGGCCTCACCGTGGAAGGTTGGTGATTTCTAGTCGGAAAATAAAAGTTGATTAAAAGCCCGTCCAGGGAATGCCAACCGCGCGCGATCTGACCCATACCTGGATAACTAAAGTTCGTGTAAACCATGCTCGCCGAATAGAGATTAAAGAAAGGGATACGTAGGGTATAGAGAGGGCGAGAACGAACAGAGGCTAAACTCGGCTTAGCATGGAGTCATTTAGTCTGAGCTTATAGGGAAAGCTCGTATGCATTTCAACGGCACGAAAAAGCTCCCAAACGGTTCGCACATTCCGCCGGGAAACGAAGCTTTGACGAGTGCTTATTCATCAAACGATGAATGCCCAAATCACTTTTTAATGACAACGCAGTCACGCATTGTACCTAATCAATTCCTGATGAAAACTAGAAAACCCTGTGTATCTACATACTGTTCACATTGTATCGTTATTTTCTCTGAAACGAAAAAAAAAAAACAACTGAACAAGATTTTACTAGCCGCATGTTTTAAAGAGTTTTCAGACTTGATGAAAATGATGACAGCTTAACGATTCCGATGAGAAATACCTTAAGCTGTATTTATAAGTCTTATTAATGGGTGAACTTTTTCTTCTATTTAGTTGGTGCAACCGTGAATCTGTAGAGTAGCATTTTTAGTATTTGTATTCTATTTTATCAGAATGTGCATGGGTTGACTAATTTTTTGAAAAGCATCAGTGGCAACACAGTAGATAAAACAGTTTATAAGTAGGTCAGATGTTGATTTTTTGGGTAAAAATGTAATTTATTGCTGCATTTTCTGGTATTTAAATATCAACAAGAACTAAACCTTTCAGAAATTTAATAGCAGTTAGTATTTGATTGTTGATTGTTAAACAACACAATATTAGGAGTATGTTCTATATGCCTCAAACGATGAAATCAGATACGTAATGATCGATCTTGAAACGATGTATACCTTACGTCTAAGTGAAATAAGAAGTTTATGTAAGTTACATTGAATGTAATTGAACAAGACATAAATCGATTATTCCATACAATGAATACTTCGAAACTCGTACGTGGATTAGAGAAATCGGAAAAAATTGAGAAATAGACGAGCGACTCTAAATTTCAATTTTCAAAAACCATTGTCCGTTACGAACGTACATTGGGAACGGTCTGAAGCACCTAGATAATAAAAATGATGAAGCACCTGGAGTTACAGCCGGATATTGAAAAATTGTGACCGGCATTAAACCCCGTCATGTGCTGTATCAACATGGAGAAGGATGATTTGTGGCTCGTTTCGACATCAACAATCGGGAACGGTATGCGGAAGTACAGAAACCAGCTTTTCGAGTCTTTCCTGAATATTTCCAAAATTCATTTTTCCACGTAACTCATCAACGCACAAGCGTATAGTGAATTATTATTCTGCATAAAAAAAGTTCGTTTGCCACTTTTAGTCTCAATACTTTTTTTTGAAATCATTCGAATTTGAATTTGAAATCATTCGAATACGACCCCCACCCTAATTTCTTACGTATACATTTCCCATTTTCCGTTTGAACATCAGATGTTTGCCAAGTTTGTCGCAGTGAGCTGATACGTCACGAGATCTTCACGATGTGTTCACTGGAACGATTCATATCGACCTTCCTTTGCGACATTTTTCCGCGATCTGCATCAGCTTGCGAGCGAACGCTGCTTGGAAGCGTATTGCCAGGGCGTTATTTCAACGATTTCCTATACGCGCCGTTTCTCCCGGCTGTTTGCCGCGTTTACGACTGCCACGAGCTGGGCTATTTTCGCAAAAATATTCTCCTGACACGCTGCCAGTGAGTCCTGTCGCCAAACAATGGGTTACCCATGTACCTACTATAGGCCGGTTGTCCGGATGCACTCGGGACCACGCACGGATGCGGTGAAATTTAAGAGATGAGCTTTGAAGATTCTGAACCGATCATGTTTATTATTATTCATTTATCTATAAAATATTATCGTTGCATGATAAGAGGTGTAGGCTCAACACAATGCCGGTATTTTACCGAAAGTCCTAATCCTAACAGTTATTGGTCAGGACTGAACTAATAACGCACATAAACGCCTTGTCGTTATGACTTCCTCAGCCAGAGTATGATTTCGTCAGAACCATAGATTTAATGATGATCGAACCTCTTAAAAAATTTATAATGCCACAAATGACAGTTCTTTTAGTCAGAGCTCATGTTAAACCATTGGTCCAACGCCTCCATCTTGTTGAGTGACAAAAACAGAATTATGTAAATGCTTTTAGGTTCTTCGTGTGTTATATATACATTCAAATTAATTTTAGCATCGAATCTCATTTCGCTACGAGTAGCATAAAAAAATCTTCAGTATCTATTCTGAACTCCCACGAGAAGCGTCACTAATTTAAAGGGGTTGTGAACGAGGTGTTTCGTCAAATTCCTCAATTGATATTAAGATAATGTTCGTCAGCGATGGAATACGTACATCTAACGAGCAGCATGATCAGTGTCACATACGTTAAGTTATAGCGAACCTGGCTGCCAAAGGCATCCGATGCAAGCCTTGAATACGAAGTGGAAACGTTTCGCTGAGGCATAAGCCTCAGTCGACGCTTCTGGTGTCTCTTTGATATGCAACTCTTATCATTTCCCCCCCCCCCCCCCCACCTCTTAGCACGTAATACCACCGGGCAACCCCGGCTGAATCGCATTCCCCTATCTTGGATGCACCATCTATATATACGTGCATGCGCCCTGGTTCTCATTGCTCGTGATATCCACGCGGGAACGATACATTGGTAAATCAGATGTTTGCCAAGCCTGATGCGGCGGCTTCTTCGTCACTTTAATGTTACAAATTTCTGTAGGATTACGATCCATCCCAAATTTTGTTGACATTATTATTGCTAGATCATTTGGTGATTATACATGTTACATATTGATTTTCCGGTGGTGAGTACAGTAAGTAAATGGACATGTGTACATGTACATAATTTGACCATCAGTGTACATTTGTATGCGTATTGCATATTATGCATAATATAATCTTAGATATAAGTAGTAAGGAATTTACTGCCAGAATTTTCATAATGCAAAATTTTATATTCAAAACCTTCCGAACGTCAACAATTAATATAATAACCCCTCATGAAATATGTTAAACTTTTACTTCATGCATATTTTATGTGGGTCGGATAAACATGCACATGAAGAATGTACAATGTACATCCAGAATTCGCGTTCATGTGGGAATGTTAAAAATATACGTTTATCCACTTTGCAACTAAGCCAAGTTTCGCGAAGAATTTCATGGAAAGAGGCTACAGATTCTTCGACGAAGCCACCTGTTCGCTGGACGACGACGTTGCTGATGTGGGACCGATTCTATTGTTATACTTCATTTGCCGCAAGATACGCTCCCTCTGGTGGCTCATCGGCCTCAATGACGTACTTCATTTACCGCAAAGCTCGTTTCCTCAAGTGGCTCATCGGTATCACGAATAACCCTTAGCTCAACCGACAAGGTTGACTCCTACGTCGTTTCGCTAATGGGACGCCTGACCATCAACTTTCCCTGAATCGAGACAAGTAAAATGGTTTTACGATTTTCTGATGTTCGACCCGTTGCATCCAATGGGACGTAATGTTAAATTGATAAAAGTGATTGGTGTTTATCGTTTGAATTTTACCGTAAACTCCATTTTGTCGAGTTTATTGATCTGACAATAGAAAATGATGAGTCCTTGGCCATTCAGTCGTTGGCCCCTCGTGCATGTGTTTTTACATGGTCAGCAAGGGACAACTGAAAATAATATCTTGCAATTGTTAAAACTATAGACAATTTCATCAATTGATAATTAGGACAATAAGTACTGCCATAATTCGTTATTAAATGACAGTATAGAAGATTACATTTGATATTTGTTATTTCAATGTGAAAAATGCGATTTTACATCTCGGAGGGAAACTGCCGTCTCGATTTTCCGCGGGCACTTTTGAGTTTTCGCGAGTGCGGAACGTTGTTGGGAATGCCAAGAACTAATTTCAGGCAGCTTCACTCGGTCTGGCTTCGAACTTATTACGTGCGAAAAGTACTCCTTTGCTGCACCCGACGTCAGGAATTATTCCCCCATTAAAGGGAAAGAGACCTAAGGAATAAATGTTAAGCAAAAATTACGTGATTTAAATGGGGAGAAGCTCGGGCACTATCTTCAATGTAATTTATCATTGGCTCGTTTCGGATAATGTCGGAATGACATTATCGCGAAAGTGATGAATGCGGCTGCCAATTTTTCCCATTACGCCTGACATTATTTCAATCTTACGATACAGATTTAGAAAATTTTATGCATTTATGTAAGTTACGAGTTTGTTAGGTAGAGTACAGTAATAAGAATATTCATAACTAATGATGGTAATCAAATTTAATGACAAAGATCGTATACTAGTTTCAATGAAAGACACTATACTGAGAACTATTCACGTACTATTTATCTCTGATAGTTAAACGTTCATTACTATTGAAGTAGGCGCGCAGAGAATTAAAATTAGCGAAAACGATTAAAGTGTAGATACAAAAAAAAAATGATTAAATGAAATATGTAACTTATAGATAAATAAATAATGTACAGGCACACCTAGTGTAGAACCTATAGATCAGAACCCTATCCGGCTTAGTATTCATTTCCTTGTCAAAGTTCATTTCGTAAAATGACACCAGCTTCTGTCCAGTTTTTCTGTCCTCTATATTAAAAGTAATGGAGTCCAGAAAAAATGGCCATAAACTGGTCTTATTTTCTACTTTTAAACAAAAAAGTTTACGTCTGCAGCAACGCGCGTGATGTAATATGATTTTATTTATGTTACGCGAAATTTAAAATTCTTACTAAACTTCGAAATTTTACCGCTTATCTAGGCAAGTCACATTATAATTAAATTCGACCAACTGAATTTCATTTTTTTTTTTTTTTTTTGTAATGCGACGTATTTCGATACTTCAATGATATTTTGAACCTGCAGTTCAAAAGTTAAAATAAATAAGGATATTCAAAGCTAACGACGTTAAATAGCCCAAAAAACGAATGTATAAAATGGTCTAATATTTTCTGCAATTTTTTTCCTTCTTTTTTTCCGGGTAATTGCTCTATTAAAAATATTTTATAACTTTATCTGACGTTATTTCCGTTTGAACATGTTTTCTTTTTATATCTAGTTAATGTCTGCGACCTGTATAAACTTTTTACCAAAATGAATGAAGTTAAATTTGTTAGTGAAATGGGACAAAAAAGTAGTAATTTATTGTTAAACGTAAGACATCAATATGCATATTTTTATCAATTTAATGAAGGACGAACATTAAAAAGAGGAATGACGAAACTGTTTTTTCATACATTTTCAGATCTGAGACAAAAAGATTTGATTAAAATTGTGGGAGAAAAGAGAGAGATTTCTACACCATCAGCTGCCACGCTCAATACTTCGGTCCGGCCTGCAAACGATGTGCAATTAATAATTGATGAAAATACATGATTCGTGAAGAAATGCAGTGAAAATTAATGAAATTATTTTAACGATAATGGAAAATAAATGCACGTTAACAAAATAATTATAAATATTCAATAATTAATATACATAATTAAAAAAATGCTTTAATAAAAAATTAAATATTTAGAAAGTAGATGGAAAAGTAAAAAAAAAATAATAAATAAATAACAATAAATAAAAAAAAAAAAACATGAAAAAAGAAAATAAAGAAAAATGACAGAAAATGGTTAAATAATATATATTATCTAACAAGGGTATAAAGTATACTTTTACATACGAGTTAGGTATCCTATTTTTGTAATTGTGTGAGTAAAGTTCGCGTGTAAAGTACAATTTATAAAAATGTTCACTTTAAGCAATAATACGAAGTATCTAAAGTACTTTAAGCTTTACGTGCGTAAAAGTACACGTTATACCCTTGTTAGGTAATGTACTATTTTTATTTAAATTTACCAAAACAACAATGTAAATTAATATTTCGCACTTTTTTAAGTCATCGTATCACGTTGAACGCACCAAAAAAACAAATAAAAAAATGGATCCCAGATCGGACTTATCGTGATGCCTTTGAAATTAATGACCTCAAAACAATGTAACATATTAAAGTTAAAATGTTAAAGTTAAAGTGTTAAATCCTGAATATTTCAACATCTCAAAACTTCATATAACTGGATGAAAAAATCTAAACAAAAAATTCTCTATGTAACAAATGGACACGATTAAAGAAAAATTTGGGCTAGTTGCAAATTATATTGAAGCTATATATTAATAATATATGTAAAAACTCTACTGGAAAATATTAAAGGCATTAATAATGAAACATCAGCAATTTTATGGTGTTAAATTTTCGATGTCGATTAAAAATAAAAAATATGGCCATATAGTTGTTAGAATTTCGAACTTTTATAACAGTGACAAAAATGAAACACTTTCAAACTTTTATCCGGTGAAATTTACGATAAAAGCAGGTAAAAAATGTTGAAGATTACGCTCATGATAATAAATAAGATATTTCGCGTAAATTATGGTGTAATTGCACTCTGGGGAGATTGGTGGCAAAAGCGGAGCATTACGCGGACATTAATGTATGTTTATCGTAAAACTTGGCACGCGCTCACCACCGTACGATATTAATTTTTGACATTTTAGCCTCCTTTACGCCTGTTTTGAGGCCATTATGTAAGGAAAATCCAATTTCTACGTTATCATATCCGACGACGGTGCATTTCATACGCAGTACATGTATGATGCACGCACATAATACATGGAGAAACCATGCACCAATTTGGAAAACTTTCGCCTAAAGTCGTGGTAAAGGTTCTCTTAGCAAACTTAAGCCCCGGAAAACTTTAATTAGCTCTCGAATCTCATTGACGAACTAAGCGGAAAGTTTATCTTGGCCAGGATCAACGAAGCTCGGCGTAAAAGCATGAGCAATAATGTATAATGCTGGTAAAGGTGATAAACAGTGACGAACGGCAACCGTTTGAAAAGCCGCCAATGAGAATCACTCGAATTTCTGCGATTATTATTCTCTTTCAATGCAAAGCAAGAATTCTTTTGTTCCGATAGCAAATACCTCTTAATGGCGATCCAGTTTGAAATTCACTATTTTTCGTTGAGTTTGCATTAATTGAAATATTTCATTGTCTCAATTGGTTCACGATTGGGTATTCGTACATTTTATGTGGTTCGTTCGTTCGGTTATTTTACAGTTCTCTCTGACAGTAATTTTAGTCTAATACTTTGAATAAGGACTTTTTTTGACAATATATTTTTATGATTCATTATTTTAATCAATTAGTTTTTTTCTGTTCGTTTGTTTATCGTTCATTTATTTATTTCGTTGGTAAATGTGTACTAATATTCATTTTTTATTATAATTACGCAAGTGAATAAAAAAAATATCAAGTAGTAACGATCTAGTTTAGTCAGGCATTCTATCCTATTATAGTAATTATTAAAAATATATAAAAAATAAAGAACAATATAAAAATAAAATAAAATAATCTAATTTTTATTCCAGTAACAATGCTACCATTACATCAGAATTAAAAATAGAATTAAAAAAATGTGTAAAAATAAGAAAATAATGAAGAAAATACATTTTTGATGAAGGGTGAATTAACAAAGGGATCGAAAACCACTGAGTTCAGAGAATCATCGTGAATATCTCTGCGTCATATTACATAATGTATTTGTAATGTTGGTTTGTATATACTGAAACAAGCCGCATTGACAATGCGTTATCGGCAGTTTTATTAATTATTCCCACATGTGTGATTCGTATATGAATAATCGTAATTATTAAATATCATCCCCTTTTTCGTACTCGGCTGGTGAGAGATTTTTTCGAGATCGATCATTTGATTGCGGTAATCTCGAAACAATGGCTCTCCACACCGTTCGTGGCTTCGACGATATATGTAATGTCCGTAAAATAATAATTCTATGCCTGGAGCGGGTCTGTCATATTGTCGACAGAGGCTCCTATTGTACCTAGATTGACCAACATGGGATTTCGAATACACGCTTATCCATTATTCAATACTGTTGAAATAAACTGTACAATGGGATAAAATTCACGTCGGAACAATTTCTTCTATGATGAACCCATATATATATATCTGTCTATTGTAATACAAATCAGTCTTTTTTTTTCTGCCTAATACTAAACTTTTATGAACTTTAATCAGGAATGAACAACGCACAAATTTTTGAAGTTTTTACTATTAATATATTTTTTACTAACAGAGAACATTTTCAAATACAGTTTTATTTGCAATAAATTATAATAATATAATAGTTTAATTTTATATATATTCATATACTAAGATATGAATAAATAATACTACATCAATACAATAATATACGCACATAGTTCATTTTAAAAATGACTGAAAACAAAAACATTTAATACTTTTAAAATATAAAGAATTTTTATAAATAAGACATATTTATTGCAATAATCCATAATTAATTGTTTAATTTTCTGCATCCGACGCGTCACACTGAAGCGAAAAGTACAATAGCATTTATAACATCACATGAAAACCACAGCCAAAATTTTTATTCAGATTTCACGGGCGATTGCCCCCTTTGATTTCAAGTGAACTGGAGAATCCGAATATTCGGTTAACCGTGAAGAATTCTGCCTATTATTCAAGATGAAATTAGTTTATATAAAATAAAAATGAAGATATCACTGAATATATTAAAGAAATTACATTCAATATTTATAACTGTAACTCAAGGTAAATAATGGTTCGTCATTCGAGACTAAGCAAAGTTTTACGTATGCCAAGATGAACTTGATATAAAAAAGAATTCATCTATAGAATTTATAAGTTACTTTTAACAAAATTTAAGAAATTTTCTTAATAATAATTTTCTTTATTTTATTAAAAACAAAATTTATTTTTAAATAAAATCTAATTAATTTTATTAAAAAAAAAAATGTTATAAAATTTATAAAAATAATATGTTTTGTCAATATTTTTGCTTATTGATAATTTTTGTTAATTTTTAGATTTATTTTTTGCTTGCTTATATTTGTATTTATATTTATTGGTTCAACGGATTAATTGGTCTTTACAAAATAGTTATAATGTTAATAAGAACATATAAAACTATACACAAGATCAGACGAAAATTCAGGAAAATCGTAATGTGAATATTGTTTTAGAATAAGTCTGATAAACGGAAAACAATATACAAAATAAATAAAATAATGGGAACTATACAAATATTCATTCCCACAAAACTATATAAGAATCCATGTGTAGATCATTGGGAAGATCATTCTAAATAATACAAGATAATTTTTGTTAATTTGCGAATTTTGAAACGTTTTTTTCTGATGTAATTCTTTTCATCGTTTTTCCAATTTTTAGCATTTTTTTCAATTCTTGAAAATGATTCCCTGTACTCGGATGTTTTTGTCGATTTTATCAGTTTTTGTCTGTTAGTTTCGATCTTAACTTCGATAGATCTTATATCTTTTGGTACTGTTTGACAGATATGACATTTAACCGTTTCCCACATAAGACTGAATGTCCCCAGAATGTCTCAGAATATCTCCAGAATATCTAGACATTCTGGGGACATTCTGAGAAATTCATTCTTATGTAGGTTATGGCAATTCACTCGTGAATTATTATTCTTTTAATTGGATTATGAACATATCATCGTCTATAGATGCTTCATCGTCGAGGAAATATATTAAAAATAGGAAAAAAGTGTCATTAAAATAAATAGCGATTATATAAGGACCCGATAAACTCCGTTATAATGACAAGAAAGGAACCTGCTTATTTTGCCCATTATCAAGGTTCATCGCGGTACGAATTTCGATCAACATCGGACGATGGTCGTGGAAAAGGGGAACACGCGCAAAGTAAATCGTAATCGACGGCAATTTTCGAAAACGACTCGATCCTGGTCCTACCTAATAGTAGTAGCACGTTCTGCTAGTTCCAGTACATCTGCCCGTATGGATTGGCGAACAGAAATTATTCGCAGTAGATTAAAGTCTACAGTCGAATTACGTCACGCTGGATTCGGAGCGAACCGTATTTATGATTACTATTATCCCGGCGAAATTGGCTTCTCAAGCCGGACCCATGCTTTTGAATATATATAGATACATATATATATCCAAGAGAAACTCGACCTTCGCTTAGAATCCGCTCGTATACTAGAGATGGCTTCGAACTCGCCTAATTCGGCCGGACCCGGGAGATAAGTCGCGGATAAAGTCCTAGACTCCAATGAATTTGCCTTTTCATATAATATACTCCATTATAAGGATTATATTTTGATCGGCATTTTAAGTTAATATCGAATCGAGGCTTCGATTCTTCGATTTCTCGTTGAAATATATGTTCGGAACTTTTATAATTCTTACAATTATCATGCGAAAAAGTGGAATTACCTCCAAAAAGTTTTTTTTTTAAACTTTTACAAGCATTTAAAAAATTACGGTAATGTAAAGCCAAAAGAATGTTGAAAATATATTAAAATTTAAAAAGTCCATGAAAAATGGAATTAATTGAAAAACAAAATATTAAAATTCGAAGAAACAAACTGGTAAATGACCAAAATCGATATATGTACATCTATATTATTTTTTTTTAATAATTGAAAAGAAATTATTCGAAATAAAGTTCAAAATGCGTTACGGTCACTGTACTTATTGTTTGGTACAATGACCCAAAACAATAATAAACAATAATAACAATTTAATCTCACATTATTGTTTTACTTTGGCAATAAAACACACATAACAAAATAATAAAAACAATAACAGTTACCGTAACGCATTTAATTTTTAACTTTATAAACAAAATCGGTCAAGAATCATTTCTTAAAAATTATTCAAAATGTTAAAAAATGTGACGAAGTTACATTTTGAAGAATTATTTACTTGTTACGTAAACGTGACATACTTGTTACATCATTGTCACATAATTATCAGAATTAATCTTGTTGAAATGGAAATTTACAAAATAAAATGGCGTCGAGAAATTTTTTATTTTTCGTAGTGTTTGTTATTTTGCCCTTTTGTTAAATTTAGTATATAATCTCGTAAACTAATACTATTGGTTGCTTTTCACATCGCAAAATCATTCTTCTATTCTTATATTCATCTATATACAAGATCATATTATATTCATTCTTTATGTATCAGTTATTTCTTTGTTTCGTATATCTTTCAACTTATTCGGTGTTTTATTATCATAGAAATAAAAGACAAAGCGATACAGTAGTAAAAGTCCCGTATAGCCAGACAGTCGACTCCCAGGTGAGTTCCGTACGTGGGAGGCTCAAACAATCTGCAAAACGAGTACATAAAAGAACGTTCTAGATAATAACAACGTATGATCGCTTTTTTTAGTTGAACGTTTTAGCGATCGTAAAAATGTTAAAACGTTATATTACCATTTTGCGAAAAAGGTCTTATTTTCTAATTACGACACTCTTTACTCGCGCAATTTAAGCGTTATGAAAATTATCATTTGGTTTCCTGTGTTTGAAATAAATTTGAATAAATTGTCAAATTCGATAGTGTAAGTTAAAATGTTGTTTTACGCTCCAGGTGAAAAAGTTTTATACTAATTATATATCAAAAATTATGTAGATTCAGTCGTATATAGAATTGGACATATATACATAGTATAATGTATTGTATAGTATATATATACAACTGTTCGATTAAAAATCTAAAGTCAAATCCGTGTATATTTTGTATCAAAATTATGTATAATATTACTTATTTCTTTAATTCATTCCTTTAAAGATTATATAAAAATTATGCATACATTGTAATCGTTACTATATGATAATATATTACACACACATACATTTATATTTATAATTTTTTATAATTGTCTAGAAATATAAGTGACCTAAAAATGGCGTGAAATATAAAGTTAGAATGGAAATAGCGTATTTCGCAGACAAATCAGCTATTATTTCAGTGAAATTTCAGCAAATTTCTGTGGATGTTGAAAGGAAATTTCGTCTTCGGTTTCCTATTGAAGCAGATAACTTACCGAATGTGACAAATATCGCGACTGACGTGGAATACGTCTTTCCTCGGGGAACATCAAAACTAAAGTATGACGGAAGAACTAGGGGTTCAAACGGTAGAAGAACTTTGCACCCTCATGATATCGCTCTATATAATAATGTTTACAGCGTCTATGATAAATTGCAGGATGGATCAGCAGTTGAAAGTGTGGAATCCACAAAAATAGTGGAACAATATCATCCTTCATCATTTATGGCAGAATTGGCCGTTCTTGTAAGAATATTTTTTCAAAATACGAAAACATCGATTTTTTTTTATAAAATCTCATAAAAATGATAAACAACAATTATATATTTTTATTTAACATCATCAATGAATGTCTCGTTAAAAATTCATTAATATGTAAACAACGATTGTTTTGATAAATCGAAGGATATTTCTAAATTTTCATAAAATTTGAAATATAACGACTTTTTATGTCGTTAATACAAAGAGCGCAAACTTGATTAGGAACGATTAAGATAGTACACGAGTTAAATGACTGCAAGAACCGTTCGACAAGGAACAAAGACAGGCGTGATCAATTTCGGAGCTACTTAAGGGTATTAAACTTTTATCAATTTCTAATAAAGACTAAAACTGCACTCGATCATTTTATACGAAGAAAATGAATTTCAGACCTTTCACTTCGTCCGTTGTTTTTGTTTCGTTTTTATTCATTGTCCATTAGAGGTTTTCCATTATTAATTAGATGACATTAATTTTCATAATTTTGATATTTAAAAGTTTTGCATTATTTCTCAACTGTTCGCAATGTCGGGTTAATTTCTTTAATGTTTGACATTTTTGTTTATTGCATCTTCACTTATTTGTTTTGGGTACTTTGATGAATGTATTTTTTTTTTATCACCGTTGATATTATATTTTATATCTTTCATCAATTTTTCAGTCAGAAATGACAAATTAGCGAATCCAATATGGCGGATCCTAATTCATAAAGCAATTAATAGTTTATTGAAAATTGCTTATCCATTAATAAATGCAAGTTCTTAAAATTATAAAATAGGCGATCCATCACGATCGATGGAATTAAACATTTTTTAAAATCGAAATGGACAATTCAAAATATGGCGAACTCAAATTCTAAAAGCTAATTTTATAAAAATGTTATCGTTTTTACGAAGAAAGATATGGACAATTCTTTCGCGTGCATTTTTAAACGTTGCGAAAAGTAATATTAGTGACTGAGCAATTTTGTCTAATTAAACACGTAAAAAAATGATCGAAGTAAACATAAGTATCAACAGCATTATACTTGGGCAATATGCAAAAGCAAATTAAAATTACTGAAAAAATGCATCAAAAAACATCCAAACACGATCGAGCAATCGAACAAAATATTGTATATTTTTAAAAATCTCAAGGTATTATTACCGAAGAAAGAAATACAAATTTTCAAAATGCAGACTTCAAAAATATCTTCATGTTGCGATTGGAGGTCAAGTTCTATAATTGCCACCAACGTTGACTTTTGGCAAACTGTCGGAGATATCGTTTTAACGAAGACCTCTCTCTCTCTCTCTCCCTCCTCATCTGTAGTATTAGAAGCTTGGGTCGGAGGGACAAACAGACGCGGTGGGAGAGTGATCCTTAATGATAGCTCGCGGAATGTTTGTCTTTGTCCGCCGCGTTACGTCGTTTTTGCAAACACAGAGTATGTGTGCATGCGCAGTGTGAGGTGAATCATGATAATGAAGGCCCTCATTTCGCCCAGCGACTCCGAATTTCGACATCGCGGCCAATTTGCACAGTAGATAATGGCCACTCACTCGGAGGTCTAGCAGCAGCGCCTATTATTATCGAAGGTTAAGTATGTTGCCCGACCATACAGGTATTATACTACTAATACCTTCTTTAAACATTTAGTTATCCTCCACATTTAAATGTTAAAAAAAGAGTAGGACGTTTTGAGTATACCGCATGACTGACCATGCGACACTCTTACTACTTCGATAGTAGGCACTATAGCAAAAACGTTAATTTGAGTGACATGTATACTGTACATAATAATGAATAGGGGAGTAAATAGGGATTATTTTATTAAACTTTTAATTAGTGTGTATTTAATAAATGTATTATCTAATATGATATTAAATTAGCAAATGTTGTCCAAACAATACTGGATGTCAAATGGACGAAATACGAAAGTACATTGGACGTCCAACTTACATTCACTGTTCGTTAACTGAAAATTATTTTTTCGTGTAATTCTAAAATTGATGTAAAATTGATGTCCGACATTCGTATGAACGTCCATTGTAGGAACATATGCGGGCGTCGAATGTACAGACACTTTTCGTCCATTTCAGATGATTGTTTAATTATCGTAAAACAGATGTAAGACGTACGTCCAATGTACGCTCAAGTGTGAACGTATATTGTACGTACATGGACATCCAATGTATGTCCAAATATTGACTCATATCACTTAAAATTCGTCCGGAACAAGTTTCTTACTCATCCAAGATTCGTCAAATATTTGTACATTACTTGTCCAGATATTTATCCTTTCGATGTCGATTATTGGTCCAACAATTGTCCATTATTGTGCCGTAACTTCGCTCCGATTGGTACTCTATATTGATCGTAATGTGGACGAATAACGTCCATTTCTATTTGAAACTTCGCACAAAGTACGCCCAATGGACATCCAATGGATGTCTATTAAAATCTCAACGGGATTAATATTGGATTAAAATTGGACGTATATGTTGAACGAAATATGGAGGTCGGGAAGTTCATATATAGATGGTCATCTGATGTCCATTGGAGATTTGATTGAAATAAAATTGATTATTTCATTTCGAATGCCATCGGTGAACTATCATACCAAAGTTAGACTTGGAGGATTCCTTTTTTGTGAATGTCGATACGACAGTGTTTATCAGTGCTACATATAGGTATAATCTTTGTGCATTTGCACAAGGCTAAGTCTGAGTGGTGTCGTGGATTAATCAATCGGCTGGGCGAATTAATTTATGTGCCATTTGTCCGCGTCACTCCTCGAGAAATCTACGGAAGCGATGAAACGCTAGCGGCTTCTCCGCGTAAGACCTCCGGGGAGCAAGAATTCCGGTAATAAATCCGACTTCTCCCGTCGGCTCCTGCACAACCGAACATGGTAATTTATGGTCGCCGCACCGCCTAGGCGGCTTAACAATTTTCGATTCCGCGAAACGCAATGACGGGTGCTGTATCCTGCATTTGTTTCTGTTTTTTTTTTTTTTTTTTTTTTTTTTTT
>JAPYZR010001746.1:0-26146 GCA_030522945.1 Trichopria nigra
ATTCTGTCCAGTTTTATTGGATACAGTCCATTTTCTGGCTAAGTTAAGTGGTTTAAAACTGTGTACAGCAAAAATGCCCACAAACTAGACAATAAGTAGACACAAATAAGCAAACTAGTTTTTTGTTACAAAACTATCTAAATATTTCACAAAATTAATGTATTTTAAATGTCCACAGCTTTGGCTAAAAATCTTGCCTAATAACTGTTCAGTAAAGTTATTCAAAATATGTATAAAAATATCCTATCTAATTACTATACAATAAAATTATTTAAATATATGCACATAAAATAAATGGGTAAATGAACATATTAGCCAAATTCTGGGTTAAAAACTGGACAAAAAATGATTAGCCTATTACTTTTAAATATTAGGAATATTTGTAGCCAAAAACTGGACAGAAACTGTCCAAAAATATCCATACAATCGTCACATTTCCATTAATAAACTGGCCAGATTTCAATAAGATATTGTCCACAAACTGCAAGTTTATTATCCAAAAACTGGGCAGTATTTAGGCGCAATTTCTACCAGGGTTAAAATTGAGTAGTTTCAATTTATTATGTACTAAATATAATTATTTTTATATCGAAACGGATTTGAATGTATATAATTTAATTTTAGCATTAACTTTGAATTCAAATGTTTTGAAGGATTTACGAATGAATTCGTTTCGTTGTAACTGAATTTTTATATTTATTCGAATACTTATGTTTATTTGTATATTGAAATTAATTGTGTAAAGTATAGGATATATTTGTAAATTTCATATATATATGTGTGTGTGTGTGTGTTTGTATGTATACAAATTAACATTCAATATAATAACAAATATTCAAATAAATATAAAAAAGAAAACAGTTATAAATAAAGAAGCCAATGTAAATGTTATACTTTTCAATACATTTTAATTCAAAATGAACGCCTAACAATAAAATTCTGGGCTTTACAATTCGTATCAATTACAATTCAATTTTTATTGAGATTATTTAGAAAAATATAGCATAATTCAATACACGAAAATAAAAGAAATAGTTGGATCTACTATCTAAACAGTATAAGATATGATATAACTGACTTTTTAAATTTTATTACTATTTAAGTATAGTCAATTTTACTACTCAATTGATGACGGATACCATTTAAATACTAAAATCATCTGAAAAAAGTCATCCTACAATTTAGATAGTATAGATCCAACTATGTCGTTTTTTCCTTCTACAAAATTGAAGAGTAATCGAAAAGGAATTCAGAAGAGGTAAAAATGCATTCATTTCTATTTAAAATTGATGGATCCCATATACTTACTTTCGAATTAATTGATCAAAATAATATGAATGCATTTCAATTCAATTTTACGAATATAAAAAAAACAAATATAAATAACATAATCTAAAAATTCAAAAAGTCGTGAATACTTTTCAATCATTTTGAAAATGTTTCAATCCAAAAATGAGAAATTCCTAAAATTTCCAAATGTAAACAATACATTGGGATGCATTTCAATCGATAAAGTAAGTAAATCCTTAAAATTCAGGGAAAATACTACAGAATTAAAATGCATAGAAATGCATTGGAATGCATTAAATTCTGAATTCATTTAAATTCATTTCGATTGTTCAGAAGTCACGACAAGCAGGAATTCATACGAATGTATAAAATTGAAGAAAAAATATTAATTTCAATTCATGTATATATTAAAAAAAAATCATAATTGATCATGATTATCGCATAAAAATGCATCAACCAATCATTAAAAAATGATTTAAAATTTTCTATTTTATCATATATCTACACGATTATTTCATTAACCTTAACTATATTCACTCGTAATGTCAATTAATGATCACATGGAATTAATTAGCATTTCCGCTTTACGAATGTCTTTTTGCACTTTATCAATGACGTTTATTATATTAGTCATTAAATAAAACACCTGCTGCTCGTACGGTTTATTCAAAATTGGGGAAATGCTGCTAAATAAATTGATATTTTCCTCGGCACTTCCGGTATATATATATTTCATGAATTCCTGCGAATCATCAGTTTTGCGGATCAGCGCGTGACATATCGACGCAAAGTTAAGTCGGTTTGTCTTATCATTATTGTTAGACCTCAATGTCAAATGCACTTAAGGTCACGGGCGGAAATATTGCTGAACACGTTAGATTTATTTTCAATGTATTGTTTGAAATTCTCCAATTGTCATGTACATCTCTATATCTTTTCTGCGTTCTCTCTATATGCTTATATTTAAATGTATATATACACTATAGTTTTCTTATTCTGTATTCTTATTATGAATAAATAAAATCGAATTAAATAACAAAAAAAAAAAAAAAAAAAAAAATTCGTATGATTTATTCCAACGCTTCGCACTTCAGAATAATGAAAATTCTATTTTCAACGGAGAACTCATGAATTTCATTTCCGATTGTGTTTTGAAAATGTTGTACCTAAGTGATGTGACTCTTTAACAAATGCCATAAATAACCGAGCATATAGATATTGGCACCGACATTTTTACTGCAATAACCGTAACGATAAAAGTCGAAGTAAATCATAAAACGCTAGAAAATAATTGCAAATGCAATGATCGCATGCAATTACGTAAGAACACGAATTTTAAAAAGTTGACGATTTTATCTATATATAATTTGAAAAATGAAAAGAAATGAGCAACGAATTTATCGTTATTCGGTGGTTGAATGTTCGTATATACACTTGAAAATGCTTTTATTATTCTCGTCGTTTTTTCAAGATAATAAATAAATTTCTGCACATAAAAAAAAAAAAAAAGAAGAACAGAAAAGAACAGAAAAAAATTATCTGTCGTATCGGTTTTTATTGTAGCCCTCTTCGAAAAGTATTTTTTCTCGTGTGGAGTTCTATGTGCATTATACAAGAAAAATAGATGAAAATGTCGATTTTTTACATTGATAGAAAACTGTAAGGTCTCTGATGGAAAATTTCATAAATATTCGTAACCCTTCCATTATATTTTTCTCAACATATACGTCAATTCTTCCTCATGTCATTCCTTATTAGCGATTTGCTTATTCCTTTCGGGAAAAGATTTTTGTAAGTTCACCATATTTTTTAGATTTTTCTTCAATTTTTGACATTTCTGTCAGTGAAATTCACTTCGAAAACTTAAACGGCCATGAATTATAGTATACATCCGTAAATTTCTTCAATTCCCAAAAAATTTCATTACTTAAAAATTCTTGTATATATATATTTGGGCAGCTTGTATTGAATTTTTCAATTTTAATTCGAATCAATATTTTCTAACTCTCAATTTACGTTTCATTTTTGTTTATGTTTTTTAAATCCTTTAGTTTAATGTAAATTCGATGCATGTAAATTTACATAACAATACAGTTATATACGAGTGTTTTTTTTTATATATTTTAAATTCTGATAAAATTTTAATGACTTTTTATCAATTCTTTCGTCGTCTTTCGTCAATAGTTTGATATTTTCTTCTGCAATGCTTTATTATTTACTACATTTTCAGTTAAACATAAATAATATATATTTCTTTATCAAATATTTTCAAATTCTAGTCCATGTTCGGTTAATTTTTGGTTCGTCACTACTGTTATACCCATTAAACGTTGACGATTTTCCCCTGGATCTGATAAAGTTCATCATAAAATTAATATATTTTAAAATTACAATATAATAATAAAATTATTATAATGTTAATTAATTTAAATAATTAATTCCATTTGAATTACTACTAAAAAAGTAATTTAAACACTACGGAAAAAGGAATTAAAAACCGACACTGAAAAATGTTAGCATTGAAAAATATTAAAAACACAATTGAAAAAGTGATGAAAATATATTAGAAAAACTGTTGAAAAGATACCGTTGAAAAACTACCGAATAGTATTGAAAACTATTGAAAAAGTTTAAAAGCTACTGAAAGGGTATTTAAAAACTAATGTAAAAGTAATCGAAAAAGCCCGTGAATATGTATTACAAAACACTTGAAACTTTTTCAAGTGTTTTCAAGCACTGAAAAATATTAAAAACTACTGCAAACAACTGAAAAAATTTTTTCAACTACCGAGAAGTATTAAAACCTATTGAAAAGGTGTTGAAAAGATACTCTTGAAACACTACTGCAAAAGTATTACAAATTTCTGAAAAAGTAATTAAAAAATTACCGAAAAGTACACAAACACACTTTAAAAAGTGATGATAAGATATTGAAAAACTGTTGAAAAGATACTGTTGAAAAACTACCGGATATATTAAAAACTACTGAAAAAGTATTTAAGAACAACCGTACAATTATTTTAAAAAGACTACCGAGAAGTATTGAAGCCTATTCAACAATTGTTGAAAAACTACTGAAAAAGTATTACAAACTTCTGAAAAAGTAATTGAAAAATTACCGAAAAATATTAAAAACACACCTGAAAAAGTGTTGAAAAGATACTGTTGAAAAACTACCGAATAGTATTGAAAACTACTGAAAGGGTATTTAAAAACTACTGTAAAAATATTTGGAAAAGCTCGTGAAAATATAATTACAAGACAATTGAAACTTTTTTAAGTGTTTTAAAGTACTGAAAAGTGTTGAAAATTACTGAAAACTACTGAAAAAAATGTTTAAACTACCAAGAAGTATTAAAACCTATTGATATAGTACTGACAAACTACTGAAGAAGTATTTAAAAAACTATTGAAAGGGTGTTGAAAAGATACTGTTGAAATACTACTGAAAAGTATTAAATGTACTGCAAAACTATTTTAAAAACTACTGAATAGTATTAAAAACACTCTTGAAAAAGTATTTAAAAAAACAATTGAAAAATTCTTTTAAACTACTGATAAACTTTTGAAAAGATACTGAAAAAGTAATCGCGACTAAAATCCGTGAAAATTGCTTTTGCCACTGTTCCTGAAGATGGCATATATTCTGTCGAAGCGTGGACGGTATATGTAATAAATTTGTTGACTGGTTTCAATTTAGAAACGTTAATTCGCTCCGCGAACACGATAGGTTTACACTTGTAAACGATCCCTTTTACATTAAAAAATAAATACTGAGTGGGGAATTATAATAAAAATTCATGTCTTCGATATATCGTATAATACTGAAAACATGTTGAGAACCTACCGAAAAGGTATTGGCAACTACTGAGTAAAAAACAATTGAAACACTACTATAAACTGTTGAAAACGACTGCAAAAATTACTCTAGAAAATTACTTTATACTTCCGAAAAGTATTCATAAACTATTGACAACTTAAAAAATTGTTAACAAAGTTCCTCAATTGTCCTCCGTTAGTAACCAATCGTGTTTCCGAAGTTTGCGGATGAATGTTCACGTCTTCACTTGTAGTCAAACACTGGTATTGAAAAAAAAAAAAAATAAAACAAAAAGAAACGAAAATCATTAGCAAAACTTTCCTTTTAATTATACTGCTCAATGTTATTAAATTTTCGCGAAGTCACATTTTTTATCCAATAGTTTCGCAAATGGGTTTTCAATGAAATAATTCATAATTAGTCGTAATTAATAAATACTTATAATTATATTATTTCATTGTTATTGTAGTTAATACAATACTTAATAATTATAATAATATGTTAGCGTATCATTTATCATTGTACTTACCGTATCAATTGCTATCACTCCGTCTTACGACTCGCGAATGATGGCTGTCAACAAACGACAATTACGCGCATCCCCAGCAACTAACAACAATTGGGATTTGCGCTCGACGATAATCGAAGCGTTAACTCCCGATAACTCCGATATACCGCGACAAACGCCGTTTACGTTTTCAAACTTTACAAGATTAACATAATCACCGGCCTCTCTTCGTCGTTCATGCGCGGCTCCGACTCCGTCACTCGTTTATCCGGAAGCTGGAAACAATTAACATTCGATTTTCAACGTTTATCCTCCGTTACGCAATAATTTTCAATAATTTTAAAACCTTCCTGCAAGGCGTACAATTTATAATGAACTTGGAATACCGTCATTCTACATTTCGAACGATGCGTTCAGAATGTAGGTCAAACCGGTTCGGCTCGGCGTTTTGGAATACGCGGCATCGAAAGACATTTAAAAAACATCAATTCCCTCAACTGCTCGAGTTCAAAGACATTGACATTCGAACGCTTCATTAACGAAACGAATGGAGCGTTTGTTTCTTTAATGACTTGATAACAAATTACAAAAAAAAAGATAACGACAATTTCTCATTTTGATATTTCAAATGTTACTTACGTATACTTTTTTAATACAGACACGATTTTAATCAATTCAACAAAATTTAACCGCGCAAAACTCGAGTTCCACCAATCACCACGAATCTTTCGTTACAATTGGAATCGTTAAAATAATTGATTATTGATAGAAATCACTCGTGCCCCGCCCCCCCCCCCCCCCCCCCCCCCCCCCCCGCCCGCCCCCCCCCCCGCGCCCCCGCCCCCCGCCCGCCCAAAAAAGGGCAAAGAGCTTGATCGTTATTATGTATATATCAAATTAAACCCGGCGGTGTCTCGAGGGCGCGCGCGCGCTTCCGATTACAGGAGGGAAACCGGTCGAAACTGGTTGGTCGCTCTTTTATCTGTCAAGGCGCCTAAAAGACTGAATCGCCAACCGAATGCTGTTGCTGCACAATGAATGCATTCGCCGGATAGTGCGTTGCGCATCGCCTTGAATTCCGAGACGGTGTAATGCGTCAAGTTCGCCTAAAAATCGACCGGTAGTCCTTGAGGCGGACAAACCAGTCTGGCATTTATAGCGCGTGAAATTTTGAGCTGTCTCGTAAAATCACGAGCCACGTGCGAAATGCCGCACGACGATCGAACAAAGAGCTAGCTGACAGCGATTCCGCACGTGCCAGCGATAACAAAATGATTTCCAATTCCATTTCGCATTCTTCCCAACGCATTAATTGTTCGTCGCGGTGTCCGCGCTTTATCTGCTGCTCTTTTCTTCTTTTGCGCCATTCCCGATAATGATTTAATCCTTATCGAAGAGATGGCGCTGTTAAATGTTCCTTACCATGAGAGGAGATTTTACGACGAAACTTTTCGAATTTCATAGAAAAATCTGTCGCGTCTGCCATCGTCCGCCATTTTGAAAAAAAAAAATTTTTTTAACATTTGTCCCGATAACCACTGGCCTGGCGAAAGAAATATTTACAATTAAGAAGAGATCATTTTATTACGAAGTAGTTTAACTTTGACGTTATTGAACAGCATTTATTGGTTAGGTTAGGACAGTATTGTAGGTCTGGGTGCAATTATAAATGTAAAAATTCTTCCAGTATTATGTCAAAACCCAAAACACCGAATTTCGACGTAAATGGATGGGAATCGTGGACAACGTAACCTAGATTAGACTGGATGATCGGACGAGGAACCGTAAAATCATTGTATCTTTCGTTTTTATTCAGTTTCAATGAATTTTACATTTTAGCGCGACGATTGTTCGCGGCGTATTCCGTAATATCACATTTGCACGAAAGGAAAAGGAATCCAAAAAGTAAGTCTGTACAGTGCGATGTTCGAAGGAAAGTGTCGACGCAAAGCATTCGTAAAAAGTATACCAACGTTAAAACTTAAAAATGCATTCGCAGCATCCACTCGGTCTCGCGCACTCGTCCACCCACTCGCTCGCTCGCACGCACTCCATATAACGGGTGCTCTTTCGACACCTCCTGTAGGTGGCTCCTGCACTCCTGCGGAGTCGACGCCGACAACCCTACAGATGCCGCAATTGCGTGTCTATCGCGTTTCTTAGAAAAACTGTATACACGGATTTGAAAGAATATCACAAAGCAGCTTATGAAACGGCATTTTTTTCTCTCGTTCGCCTGACGAAAACGAGTCGAACCCCCCCCCCCCCCCCCCCGCCCATATATTTATCAACAGTCTCTAAGAGATATTTCCGTCTCGTTTAACATTCTCCTATTTGGTACGTCGGTGCACTCTCCCATCGGTGAGGATCGTTTCTGGACAATATCTAGCGAATACTGAATAGGCAGACAGCCCTCACCTTAGAGGTCGCGCGACGCACGTCCGTAGACGATTTCCTAACTAAAGAAAGAAACAATAATAATTACAGCTATAGGGACGTGTGTTCTTCGCTGGCGAGGCTGTCGGTGTCGTCGGTGTCGGAATTCGTCGCAGCCTGCACCCTCGCGTATTCGTCCGTGTCGATGCTCTTGCAAAAATGTATCGCGTACTTCAGCTTCTGGTGCAGCACTGACTTGCACGAATACCGCGGCATTTTCAGCAGAAAGAAACACGTGTAGCTTTCGGGAAGAAAGTGGTCCGGCGGGTTGTACTTGTCCATCACCTGCGCATAAAATATTACGAATGAAGCTGACGAGAACTTCAACTTATTTTAATAAAATTTGTCTTTCAGAAATCCTGCTTTTTGTTTGTTCTCTATATTCGTCTCAGTATGATTTCTTTACTGTTTTAAATGGACAAATGACAGTGGTTTGCTCAACTCAATCGGTAAAGCAAGAATCTCGGAAAAGCAGATTGTGACTTCGAGTCGCTTTGGCGGTCTCTCGAATAAATTTCTTACCTGGAGAACGAAATCTCTTCCACGGAAGTCAGCGATGGTTCGAGGTAAACGAGTCCTGCCCCATACAAATCGTAGGAAAAGCGACCTCTCTTGATTCGAAAATTCTTCCATTACCTCCCAGAACCAATGGATCAGCGGAGCAGTGGGTTCGGTACCTACAAATGCATTCGATTATGAAACGTAAAACGCGTTATTCGTGTCTTCAAATACTCTTTCAAACAGAACAAAATGTAACTGATGTAAGAAAATAACAAATATCGAACCTTTGTAGGTAGCGACGGACATCAATAGGCCGAGAGGTATGTCTGGATTACCGCATACCATCGTTTCCAGTTCGGCACCGCTGAAAAGTGCCAGTAAAGGAACTGGCACTACTTTCGCCATACCTTCCCTAACCGCAGCTATTTGAGCGTCACATTCGTGAAGGCGGTAATTCAGTGCTAATCTTACATATTCGTGCCGGTTCTCGGGAGTGATCTTACGATATCTGTACAATCACAATTTATTTAGATTAACATAACAAGATATTTCAAGATATTTATAAACAATATACGTGAATTTACAAACCTGTTTGATAGCGTCACATCGTGTCCAACGGATGATGATGTTGCAAATGGCATTTCCATCGTTTGGAACAACTTTTCTTCAGAACCCATGTCCCGAATGCAGAGTAACCCTGGCACGTAGCCTCTGTCGACTTCAGTCAAATCGGCCGGCGTCAACTGCATTCCAGTCAATTGTTTCCACACAGGTTCGGCGAGGTTAAGACTTAACGGACTGCCCGTCCGAATGGCTATTCCCATTAGAATGCCCAGGAACTGAAACATGTTCATGTGTAACTGTGACGTCGCCAATGGATTCAGCATGAAACAATCGCGATTCGTTCCGTTGTCTTCTCGACCGTTCGGTGTAATAATAAACAAGGGGAGTGAACCATTCTGCAATTCATCGCACATCTCTGCGATGCTCTCGCTGTAACCGCCTCCGCAGTCGTCGACACTTTCTCCTACAACATAGAAATTCCCGTGATATCGTTTTTTTTTTTTGCTTTTAGCCCTACAGAATAATATACGTTTTATTATTAATCTTCGACCCACCTACAAACTTGACCTTCCACACGCGATGTGGTAAGAAGAGTACCTCTTGCGTCAACAGCGACATCTTGGAAACCATTTGTCCGAAAACTGATTTGATTCCGTCTGGACCGGCAAGACCGCCCTTGCTGCGCGCTCTCTTTACTTGAATCCGATTAAGTTCCATTACCGGTCCGTGCGGTCGATCTCTCAACATCGTCGCTTGCATGACTTTCCGGAAGGTCGCCTCTTTGATCGTGTAAACCAGCATAGGAGCGAGCTTGTTCAAGCCCACCGGGCCACTGGTAGGATACATAGCCAGTGTCGGGCAGAGTAGTTCCGCGAAGTGATGTAACAACACTAGTCTGTTATGCAACGCAGAGAAGGGCAGGTCTTTCACCAGATCGTACTCCATTGGAGTCGTTGCCGGCAATCTATGGGTGGACTTTGACGTGCTCCAAGCGAGAGTATGGGCGCTTCCGCAGGCCACTCTCGTGATCTTCTTTCCTTGCAGGGCGTTCACTAGTCTGGGACTTTGCAAAGCGCATGTTGTACCATCACCGAGTTGCCCTTCATCATTATCACCCCATGTGAATACCTCCCCTAAATCGGAACAAGCGACACAATGCAAAGAACCGGTGGCGATAGAGATGATTTTCCTTCCTTGAAGGGCCGTTACTTTACGAGGTCGCCGGACATGTTCGTCGGTACCATGACCTAATCGATAATAGTCACCTTTTCCCCTACACGAAGTAAAGAATAAGTTTGTAAAATTTGCTCTCTATTTGTTTAATACCTTTTAAAATAATACGAGTAAAACGTACCATGTGTAAACAGCTCCCGATCTAGTGAGTGCGACTGAAAACTGGCTTCCACACTCGACTTTGACGACACCGAGTCCAGCGAGAGATTCGATTTTCATTGGACCTTTACATCCATCACTTCCGCCTCGCCCGAGTTTACCGTAATCGCCATCGCCCCAACTCCATACATTGTCGTCCTCCGTCACGCACAAAGTCTGGGCATCCCCGCTCCCGCAAGCAACGTCGATCACCTTATAGCCTTGCAAGGCCGTAACCAACTTTGGCTTTAACTGGTCATCGCTATCGCCATGCCCCAAACGGCCGTATCGACCTAATTCAATTACATAAAGAGCTTTAACCCCAAATGCATAAAAAATATACAATTACGTTTTTTGTTTAACGGTATTGAAATATTCCACATGCAAACACGGAAGTTCAGTCTATCGCCTTTAATAAACTATCTAAAACGAATACGCACCTTTCCCCCAAGTGTACAGACATCCAGCGCTCGTGATAGCGGCACTGTGATGACCTCCGCAAGCAATGTCTACGATTTCCGTACCTAGTAGAGCTTCAACGAGTTTAGGCTGATCGTATGATAATCGATTGTTATGACCCAACTTGCCGTCCTCGCCTTCTCCCCAAGAATATACGTGTCCTTCAGAACTTAGAGCTAGACAGTGCCTCCCTCCAGCGTTAACAGCGACCTTTTTTATAAAAACGTGTTGAATCGACTCCAGAAGCGTCGGCACCATGACGGAATCCGTTCCTCCGATACCTAATCGACCAACTGTGCCGAATCCTGAAATGATCGTAGTGATTGGCAAAATAGATATCGTCGTAATATGAAATTTGTATACTTAAAATTCATCATCAATTTGATGAAATATATTCTTAAAAACGAGCAATAATAAATGAAATAACTTTACCTGTAGAATAAATCTTTCCGTCGGCGGTAACTGCGAATAAGGTTTGTTCTCCACCTGCAAGCTGAACTGGTCTTAAAGCTGACAGACTCTCGCAAGGAGAAGGAATTTTTATTTTTGCACCTTCCAAGCCTCCTAATTGACCGCGATGATTATGGCCCCATCCGTAAATGGCTCCAGATCCATCCCACGATAAAGTCCAATCTTCTGGTCGCCTATTCAACCACTGGAGCAACTGGTCGTCATGCTCTTGCTTAAATATCGTGTGATTTTCAAGTTCCTTTAAGTTCGCCTCTCCATCTGTTATTTTGTTTATTCTCTTTGCTACGTCTACGCAGAAGGTCTTTGGCAAAGGGGTACGATTTATCAAAGATTTAGCCACTCTTGCCGCTAGACAATACCGTCTAAACCAGGACCATTTATGAATTTCAGAACAGCAGGGCATCGAGTCTAGTTCTAAATCACAGGCTAATGCCACCAACACTTTGAAAAAATCACTATGCATCAACTGCTTTCCACCTCTTACTGCAGGATCTTCGTATTCGTACTGCCTTAACAAAGCTTGGGGTAACGAACTCATCAAAGAAGTAAGAGCAGCATCAGGTCGACCGGGATGACATTGTCCGACAACTTGTAATTTTTTCAATGCCCACATTCTTTGCTTTGCGCTCAAATTACTCAACTGACTGCACTGAGCTAATGCTGCCACGAGTCTGGGCACGATATTACTGTCCAGACCAATTAGCGTATTATCTAACAAGCATTCGACCAAGGCAATGGACGGTTGCGATAATACCGCTCTGTCTGAACCAAGCTCGAGGGGAGCTATTGTTGCGAGAATTGGATGTATAGTCATTCGCCATCCCCAACCGTTAACGGAACCATCTGATGTAAATTTCCATCTCAGTTCATTACCGGTAATTCTTTCGGATGCCCAATCGCTGCTTACGCGTCCGGACTTTACACATACTATCCGACCTGTAGAATCTATGATCGTCAACGGATCATGTCGTTTTTCCGTCGAACATTGCCTGTCAAATTCGATTCTTAACGCCTCGGCTCCAGGAATTTTTACGTGTCCAGTTAGCGTTGTATCATCGATGTATGGATGAGGAGTTTCTTGATAGATAGGCTGATATGAACTATTGATGGTATTACAATTTGCTACAATATCTTCCAACTCGGTCATGCAAAGTTCCAATAACATAGTACCAATTGCGGGAGTTGTCTTGCCGACCGCAATTAGGACTGAAGAAATTGTTTCCTTGGCCCCTTCGCAAACTCGGTTAGTTACTGCTAATTTTAAAAGGTCGACCAGCATTCTAGCGTCGTCTTCGGTCAATGAGGATGTAAACTCATCAAGACCTGGTTCGGAGGTGATTCCTTCACCGACGACTTGGGCGTTAGAAGTCAAAGTCGCTGCAATTACACTCATAGCACTGGTGGATGAAATTTTTGAAGCTCTCGAAGACAAACTGGCCGAACTGGATATAGATGGAAATATAGCCAAAGGGTATTCCTCGGATTCAGGTGTAGCACGAGGACTAGCAATAATATTTGCCGCTTCCGCGACACTAGCAGGCCCTTCACCTCCACCTTGAGCTATCTCTCCAACATCGTTATTACCCCAGCGAACGCCATGCCCAACGCCCCCACCTATCATACCCTCGGGTGGTGTATCAGAAATCGAATTTCGTTTTCGATAAGATTGCGGGATATGACTTTGAAGCGCTGTGACAACTGCTGTTCGTGCTTGTAATATGGACAGGGCATTTATTACGTGTTGTAACGCTTGTTGTTTTGCTATCTTACTTTCCAATGAAAGAATATAATGCGCTAGAGAAGGCCTATCTAGTCCGGCTCTCGGAACGGTAACTTCAGAACTTTGTTTCACTACATCTGGATTTAATCCTAGAGAAGCTTGTCCCAACGGGTCCTTTGGCACCGAAAAAGTCACAGGTTCTTGATTGCTCACACCTGGTTGATCGTTAAATACCCAAGCAATACTGTGACTCGACCCACAAGCCACTCTGTTCACCAGTGAGTTATCGAGACCAAGCACGAGTGTAGGTTTACGATTTACAATCGTTGAACCATTACCTTGCTGTCCGTGATCATTATCTCCCCAGGCATAAACCTCACCTATATCGGTCACTGCCAGGCAATGCAGTGCTCCTACCGCAACGTGAATTACCTTCTTGCCTCGTAGTCCTTCAACTACGGTAGGTCGCCGGACGTGATGATCATTTCCGTGTCCCAATCGATAATAATCTCCTTTACCCCATGTCCACACTTCTCCGTACTTTGTTAAAGCGAGCGAAAATTGCGCTCCACATTCGATTTGGATTACACCGAGGCCAGTCAACCTATCGACGACAAGCGGACTGTGACAACCGTCGCTGCCACCCCTGCCTAATTTACCAAAGTCTCCGTCGCCCCAAGAATATACAGTACCATCTTCAGTTAACGCCATCGTTTGTGCGTCTCTACTTCCACATGCGACTTGAATCACACGTTGACCGACAAGCGCTTCAACTAGTTTCGGTTTCAAATGAGTAGTCGTATCTCCGTGTCCCAATCTTCCGTATTCTCCTAGACCCCACGTGTACAATTCTCCATTGCTTGCGATAGCCGCTGAATGCCCAGAACCGCAAGCAATGTCTCTAATCTTTTTAGATTTTAATGCTTCTATAAGTCTTGGTTTATCCATCATTGTACGATTACCGTGTCCTAATTTTCCATCTTCACCTTCGCCCCACGAGAAAACTTTACCATCCTGCGTCAGCGCCAACGCGTGTTTCCCGCCCGAATGAACGTCTACCTTTTTTACAATATACTGGCTAAGAAATGGTATGGGTTTTGGTTCGGAAACATTAGAATGATCGCCAAGACCGAGCCTGCCGTTTGTTCCTTCTCCGCAAGCATAAAGTTTTCCTTCCTGGGTCACCACGAAAAGAGTTTTACTGCCACCAGCAATGTGTATCGGATTAAGTTTTGACAGTACGCGACTGTAATAGGGAATCTTGATTTTCGATCCTTTCAAGCCTCCAAGTTGATCTTTATCGTTTAAACCCCAAACGTAAACCTGAGAATCGTCTTGACATGCCTCAGTACTTACCCTTCGAACCGATATTTGCTCCTGTACAACTTCCCAATCTGAAGCTAAGAATGATATTGACGTCGTCAACGGATTGTCAAAAAGTTTCTTCGTGCCAACAATTTGTAATGAGCGAATTTTACAATCGATGCCACTATTGTGACACTGTTTTATAGCAATTTCGATGCAAGCGATAAATTCTTTCATATCTTGTAAAAGAATAACGGTAGTATCGGTGGGATTTACTGATATCATCGCCACCTCCTTAAGATTATTAAATGTATGTCCAGTGCTGACTACTATTAATTCCGGCATGTAACTGCCATCGTGTTCATTAACGGTAACCATCAGTGAATGTACTAAAATACCGGGCAACATTTCCAATCTGATCCAATGCTTACCTGGCAAACCGCAGCTTTGCCAATACTTGCCAGAGCCATCTACTAAACGTGCTGCCAAGTTTTCATGAGATGACACGCTCAATGTGCGGATGCATTTTGTCCAATCTTCAAAAATCGGGGGTTTGGTAAAATCTATTCTGTAATATCTTCCAGACCGACCGGCAAATACAGCTGCAGATCCAGGTTCGGCTATTCGATTAAATACATGTCGGTGCGAGCGCTTCGTATAAAAACAATTTTCGCAGAGATTATAATTATCACATTGTTTGCACTTGAATCGTGGTCCGGATATAGGTGATGCGCGGCAAGAATCGCACGTAATTGAATGATGACAAGACGGAACTCTCTCCATCTCTGATGCACAGCCAGTCCAGGTGCTCTGTTGAGGAAAATCTATCGATACGTCATTACCATTATTGATTAATGCTGTAATAACACCGACGCTACTATGATTTACGGAACCCCATTTATATTTTGGTAGAGCCACAGAGGGTTTCACTCGCACTTTGTCTCCAACCTTGAGAGCTGGTGGTCTAGGTAATGTTGGCGGTTGTCCAAGTAGTTCAATGTGAATAAATCGCACCCAGTACGTGCCACCTATGTGCTGCCAGGCGACTTGAACATTGAGGTCGTGCAGACCTTCAGAGTCAACTTTTACCACTTGACCAACGTCGCCGCATTCCACATCCTCGTGCGGCTTGCAACATCGAACAAGCATTCCCTCGGCAATGTTGTAAGATACGTAAGTGGCATACTCGTCGACAGACAGGAAGTCTGCTCTTTTCATGTATATCGGCTGCGAAATCGCTCCGGCATCATGAGTTGACGAGTCATCGTCCGCATCCTCGCTGCTAAACAAATCCAAATCTGAGGTCGCTTCCTGACTCGATATGGAATCCGTCTCACTAAAGACTGCGTCAGGATTTTCCAGTAACCAGCCGACTACCATTTCAACAGTAATTTCACTATCAGGAATGCCCAGATTTTTTAGAGCGAACTCGACGCCCTTTTTCGGAAATCCCATCTCGAGAAGCTGGGTGACGAGAGGAACGATCGCAGGCGGATACGATTTTCCGTTGTTACTGGCACCTCCGTTCTGTTTGTTAGTATTGCTTTTACAGTGTCGTTTTTGACTAGATGTTAACGAAACTAGAGAACAATCAGATGCCGGTGTTATCGGTTCAGATCTTCCCGCTCCGCACTGAATTGGCGTATGCATTAGTTCCGAAGCTAGGTATTGGCTGACAATTAATCCGGCACTCTCCAGTTCTTCCTGTTTGAAAATTGGTTTCAGAGGTTGAGGTTTCGTCGCTCTGCTCAGTAACTCTTGAAAAAGAGTTCTACGACTTTCGGCATTATCTGTCGTTACACACTTTAACACTTTTCGTAACTTTGTCTGGTATTCGATGAGCGTCTTGCCTGCATTCAAAGCAGCAAGCTGCTGTTGCTGCATGCGGAGAGTCGATATATTTACAGACCCGGCAATTACCGGTATTCCGCCAGGGCGTTTATCTATGCCACAATGGCCAAGAAGTAAATTCGCCCACGTCATCATTAAAGTTTCGTTCATGGGCATTTTGTCAAGGTGAAATTGCTCACTGATGACTCGTAGTCCATTTATTGAGACTTTCTTTCGTATTCCAGTATCGTGCATTTGTACGATCAACTTCGAATTAGCTGTCAATTTACAAATTGTACCAACCTGATTATCAATTTCTACCATTTTTCCAATTCGCGGGCGATTGTCAAGTCCGCCAATGACGATGAGCGTAGCCATAACAATCTGTTGAATCAATAAGCTATTTTCGCCGCCATTTTCATTCATCTGTATGTGAAATAATGGCCCGTCGCTTAAAAGGTCGGAAGCTAATAATAACTTCCTCGTCAAAAATGCATTGATACTTGCATTCCATCCCGGTAAGGGATATAAACTTCGAATCAATGAAATCAGCTCTTCCACCAATGTTGAGCCGTAAGAAGCCGTGAGTGAAACACGACATTTTTCAGAGTGCAATTCGTTACTAGATTGACGGATTAATGCAATACGTCCAATTAATTTGAAAGCCTTTTCGAGGAACGTCGTCATTCCTTCTTGCTCCATACTACTATCAGTCGACCAGCCAGGAAGTATAACTGCCATTAATCTCACTGCCATGATTTGTTTCGTTAAATTGTTTGGATTCGATTCATCGGCGAGAGTGCTCAAGAGAAAATCGATCCAAGCAGGTGTACTTAAAGCCCGAAAAAGTGTCGATGATGTAGCTATAGCTCGCAACAATCCTAAAGTAGCCCATGACTCTTCGTGTTCTCTTGCAAGAAGCGTTTGAATGCTCGAATCTTGTTTGTTAGCGACGGAAATGATACCGCGCAACACGGATGATAAGATCTTAATCGCGGAATTTTGCACTCGTTCGGCCTCTGAGCTACAAGACAGTAATAATACCCTTAGTAAATTTGTAGATGTCATTTTCAAATATGTGGTGGGATGCAATTCTCTGCCGCTAACTTTATCCGCCTTATTAGCATGTGGTTGCGGCGAGTCGCCATCATTATCGCTTTCTGGTAATATCGGTGGATCTGCCAGCTTCAAATCGTACTTGCCTTCCTTTCCCATTCGATAGGAATTAGTCGTTTCATTATCCCATTTAACACGAATCCAACCGTCGTCGCCGAGTTCTCCAACTACCGTTCCTTCGCCAGGTGGCTGACCATCCTGGTCTCCCCACTTCCAGTCTATTCCACGTATGACTCGTGTGCCGATCTTCATGAGTTTGGCCAATTCTGGGCCGTTCAATTGTACAGTTTGTGGTTTTTTCTTATTCACCGAATCTTCATGAATAGCCATGATGCAAGTTGCATCATTCTGTTGGGTGGATTCGCTTAATGTCGTCGGACCGATTTGTCTGAGTAGTGTCAAAACACTGGACAATAAACCAGAATTAATCAACAATCCAATTTCGTTTGCTTGATGATGGCTCATCAACATTCCAAATATCGTCAATAGAAATCGAGCTCTCGGTAATTTCCTTAGCCACGTATATGTTCCTTGATTCAAACTGCTCTTCCCGCTGACCTTGCCCTTGCTCGGCAACTCTGCTTGAATCACATAACCCCGTAAAGCTTGAACTGCCCAGAGTATAATTTTTGACTCTGCCAGGATAATTTTAAGTCTCAAGTACGGCGTCACTGACTGAATATCTTGCAAACAGTGCGTAATTCCGTGAGAGATAAATTTGTTCTCGTGCGTCAATCCCAGCCAACCATTCAGCAAAGAATACTTTACGGATGTTATCAGATAGTCTTTCTTTAAAAGTTCCTGCATCATGTGTAAGCCTTGCTCGCGCATCTTTACGCGTTGGATCTGACAGTACATCGCCCGCCGCAGTGTTTCGACGTCTGTGCATTCTTCAGATACGACAAAGTTGAGGATATTCGTCATCAAATCGTGTGCATCCATCACGAGTGGTTTATGGTTAAATTTGTCGCTTAATTGTTTAATGACATTGGTTGAGCTAGATTTAGTCGTAATTTCGTCCAACTTCGTGGGCGTCGTCGTTTGTAGCTTGTCTTCGACCGTTTCTTCGGACTTGTTTTTAGCCTTGGCATTTTGTATAGAGGTATTGACGATATCTTCCGGTTTCGTCGGTGAGTCGATCTTGCGCATGTCTAACATAATTGACTGAACGGCTTTTTTGAACTTTGGTACGGTAAACAGCAGCTTAAGATCGCGTAAACCTTTCACTTCGTAACTGGTCGCCGGGCGCACCTCGTACAGCAGAAACCTGCACTTTTCTTGAGCAGGAGCGCAAACCTCCTTGTAGCTTCGGTTCTGTAGTTGTCTGGTCCTTATCAGGTTCCACTTTGTCTGATGGATCGTCTTAACCATATCGATAAGGGGTTTGATCAGTTTAGCGTCTCCCACCGTCATTTCTTGATCGACTAGAGCAAGTGTTTGATGCCCGAGTGCCAAGTGCTTGATAATTACGGCCATGAGAAGTCGGCCAATCTCTTCTACCGGATGATCACCGCAGAAATCTACATGGGATAATAAATTGTTGGCCTTGCAGTACTTTTCGACTATCGCTAGGAATGTTTGAACGCACACGTCGCTTTTGTGGGACTCGACTAGAGCTTGAATGAAAACATTGACTCGATCGTCGGTGACTCGTTGAGATTCGTCTTTCACGCATACTGGCACCGATATCGGTTCCGTGGGCGAGTTAACCGCTGTGGAATTGTTGCTTCTCGCCTCGCCTTTCTCTTCTTCGTACGGATTTGGTGGCTGAAGGATCTGCAGTCCGCCTCTCAGAAAATTAGCCTTAAGCCATACGGTCGACTCCACTTCGGCAGCCTGTAACGCTAAACTTTGGCGCATTCTATATGCGTGTAATCCGAGAACGAAACTCAATGCCCTTTCCGCGTCCAGCAATGCCAGACACACATCCGTGACCTCGATCGTAAACTGGGTATTTTCCGGCTCCTGTTGGCAATACTGGCCGACAAAACAGGAATCCATCATGCCGTGAACAGCGTCCCTACTGATCAACCGATGAAAGGTGTCATGGTTACACGTACCGTCGTAACCGGTAAAGTCTTTTATATCATACACGTTATTATTTATAACAACCCAATAACCGCCATCGCGATTATGATTTTCCAAGTCCGCCGAGCGGATAAGCGTTGGCTCGTCTTGCACGAGAGCTTTGGTCCCGTGTTGGGGAGCGATAATTCCTGGCCATGACAAATCGTCAGCGTCCTCTTTCTCTATCATCGGGGCCAAGCGGTTAAATTGATCCAGAACGTCTAGAATCGGAGAAAACACTTCCATCCAGTTCATCTTAAGAAGAAGCATAGGATAGTCGACTTGCAATAGAATCAAAGACACGATAATTTCAGGTAAGAGAATGCTTATTATGTCCTCTTTCAAAATTGCTGCTACCATGACGAAGTGCTTTCCGCTCAAACCGCCCAATTCCGCTGCTAGGGACATTGTTTCATTGACGTGATTGCACACTTGACAAATGTACTTGTTAAAAACAGATTCCACGCCAAGCATTTCCTGATCGTGCGGATCTCCCGTATTACATTTATTTATGCAATTCAACATTTGCGCCACCAGGAGGCGCTGAAATCGCAGCAGGAGATTCAAACTCGGCGAATTGTCGGTGTTCTGCGACTCTTGGTTGCGATTCGCTTGCTGCAAACTTCGCAACCTCGACTGCGTGATGCAGGTACTGTTTCGAATTAACTGCTTGACTAACTGAAAGAGGGATATCGTTGTATTGTGCGAATTAAATCCTTTGGATTCTGCGTTTAGTTCTTTGGTCAAGCGATTAGACCCGGCGATGAATTCCTTGTCGTCTGATATGTCAGCGATTTCCGTCTTGATCGCGGCTTTCAGCGCGTGCTCCAAGCCACCGTCCGCCATGAGGCTGGACACTAACAAATCAGCCATAAACTGTTGGCCGCGATTGGCAGAATTCGAACAGTTCACTTCCATCTGACTGGAGTTTTGAAGAAAGCCGGACAAGGTTTTCGCTCGCTCATTGGCCGTTGGCAGTAGGATACTCCAGCCTGTTTGCAGTACGGCCTGCGCCGCTTCTTGAATCGTCGACAGGATGCTCGGTCCACTGGCGAGATTCACGCACCTCTGCTTTAAAGAATTCAAGAGCTGACTCGGCCCTCCCAGGCCCACGAACATCCCATCTATATTGTGCGTAATCATCGCGTGCAATTGCAGTCGAAGAAGATTCAGCGCCGCCACTATTAAACACTCCTGATCCTGGGTCGGAGGACGAGTTCCGGGCAAGCCTTCGCAGGACTTTGCCAAAAGTGTATCTAAAAGTTTGAAAGTCTCTTCACACAGGTCCACGACGAATGCGACTCGCGGGGCCACCGACCAGGTTGACATCGACCACGCGAAACTTTGCATGGGACCGCACACGAGGCCAATAATGCGCTTGCCGCTCAATGATGGACAGAGCATCGGCTCGCAAATCGCCGAACCCAACATGGGCTCGATTTGACCGACATCGTTTCTCCCCCACCCGTACACCAGCTGATCCTCCGTTAAGGCTAAAATGTGGAAGATGCCCACGTACAAGTCCTTCACCTTTTTATTCCTCAATCCTTCGACGATTGTCGGGAATCGAACGTGCTCCTCGTTTCCATGACCTAAGCGATACGCGTCGCCTTTTCCCCAGGTGTACACCTCGCCGTTCGCCGTCAATGCGGCGGAGAACTGAGCCCCGCAATAAACCTTCACGACATTCTGGTTCAATAATTTATCCACGATTTTCGGCACCTTCGATCCATCCGAACCGCCTCTGCCGAGTTTCCCGTAATCACCGTCGCCCCAGGAGAATACAATTCCGGAACTTGTAACGCACAAAGTTTGCGAATCACCGCTGCCGCAAGCGACGTGCGTCACTTTGTACCCGGTCAAAGCGGTCACGACAGTCGGCATCATGATATCGCCGCAAATCCCGTGGCCCAATCGTCCGTAACTTCCCCGGCCCCAAGTGTACAGTTCACCGTTGGCAGTTAGGGCCGCAGAATACGTACTGCCACAAGCGATAAATGTCACATTCCTATCCGACAGTACCTCGATAATCTGCGGCTCGTCGCACGAAACGTTGTCGTCGTGTCCAAGTTTGCCTCCGTCACCGTTCCCCCAGGAATAAACGATGCCGTTTACCGTCAAAGCCAAGTAATGATTCCCATCTGGATGGGCGGCTATCATCGACACCTCCTCGGAGAATCCCTCGACGTACTCTGGATACTGGTTTTCCGATTCGTAATATATCATGTGAACGTTACCGGTAAGAGTGAGAATCAGTAGAGCTCGTTCCGTACAGCAAAGCTGCTTGACGCCGATGTCAGCGATGGCGTCGCAATAAAAGGGGAAAGTGCCGTTACCGAATTTTACGTGTCCCCATGTCAGAACTTCTTGGAAAACGCGCGCTTTAAGATTCTCGTCCGGCGTCGGCGGCAACAGCGGCTTCGCGAGTCTACTTAAGTGACACATAATTACTACAGCTGCTTTTCTCAAATCCACCGCCGTGGCGTCATCGTCTGGTAATCGCAAATATTTCAATAAAGCTTCGCAAGGTCCCGGTGTCGATAAATCCTCCCAACGTCTACATTTCGGGGCGGATATTGAACTCATTCTGCGCAAGAGCGGAACCAACGGAGCTGAACTACCCGGAGGTATAACTCGGTTGTCTTGATTTTGCGTCTTACCACTTAAGTGTAGAAGTAGAATTACCGAATCTAGGAGACTAGAAAGCGTACCTCGCTGGGTAGCGAGCTCTAGCAAGAGGCACAGCGCCGTATGCTGGTCGGCGACTGGTACCGGACACCACGAGATTCTGCCAGATACGACGTCGCTGAAAGAATCCATCGTTAACACATCGCTGAAAATTTGTACTATTTGATGTTTAGAACGGTTCAATTTAATTATTAATAAAAACGATGAATTGCAGATCACACAAATGTCAGCATTATTGGAAGTAAAAAGAGAACAAAAGATATAAATACACAAATTAAAAGAGAACAAATTAACGTCTTATGCAATCTACATTGTCGATTGCTTTTATAGCTGCTGTATTACGATTAATTTTCACATCGACTTTTGTCTAGGAACGATTTTCCTCGTTAAATGTGACAAAAACTATGATCAAAAGAATGATTTCATGTATTGATAAAAGAAATGTTCATCTTACCCAGTAACGACTTGTCTTAAAAATTTTGCAGATCTCTCTACGACTTCCAGCCAGACCTGTGATACGTTACTTTCATCGAAAAGGGTTGCTTCCGGCAATGACTGAAGAGCTTCTAATGATTCTGTTAATAGTTCACTACAGAAGTCAATGTCCTCTCCTGATCGCCATGCACGGCAAAGATATGCAAACGAAAAGTTCAGTGCAGCACGTGAACCTACACGGGCTAGGCCCGCAGTCGCTTTTTCATTTGACTTTACACTAAAATAAAAAAGACTTTACTTTACTAAATAAAATAATTTTATTTTCAATAAAATAATGTTTTAATATTCAAGTATTTCACTTTTCTTTTAGCACAAATACGTTGTATTTAAAAATATTTCTGCATGATATTTTAATCTCTAATTACGATTGGACACTTTGAACAAGCAGTCGAAAAAAATAAGATATGTCAACATCATGGGATACATTAGGAAACCAAAATATTATAAATATTTTGCATATCTTGTGAGAAATCAAATCTTACATTTTCTGTGGTTTGACTGGTGTTTTAGGAATAACTGTAACCTTTTCATTGTCCTGTGGTTTATGTCGAGACAACGCAATAAAATACCTCCTAGCAATGACTAAACGCTGCCGTAAACGAGTTGCAGATAGTGTACTATTGGCTACCTCATGGCATAAACTTTGCTGCTTTTTGATTAAAGATTCTATACACGATGATATATCGTTTTGAGCTGAAATGCGAAATAATAGTTTTCACTCCTTATTATATTATAAATAATAATCTAATTACATACATGGTTGCAAGCCCCATAACCAGGAATCTATTATCTGTTGGGCGGGTACAGACTTTTCCACAGTATTTGAGACTCTGGCAGCTTCTTCTGCGTCAAGCTTTTGACATGAAACACAATTGCATCCAGTTTGCGGACCACAGATGCCATCGCAGCAAGGACAGGAGAGCACTCGCAAATTGCAGTAATAAACCCCACCTTCACCTTCAATAGTGTTAACGTAATAAATTATTCTCTAATGTATTATTATTTCATTGGTTGATGTTACCTAATTGCTAATGTTACGCTTTATATATTATAACAAAGTCTCTGAAAATATTCTTTAACGACTAATATTAAAAATTTATTATAAATTACCTTTCTTGGCAATGACACCTGCAGAATTAACTAAACCTTCGCTAAACGAGCCGACTATTTCCCCGTCCCTAACCATTTCATTCCACAGCTCTGCTAGACCATCTTTAGAAAGGAAACGTTGGAGGTCCACCTTGAGCCATTTGACATCAAGACGAACCTCTGGTCTCACTGTTATATTTAACTGGCCACTCATCCTTTCGCCTTTTTACAATTTTTACAAAATCTGCAAAGAAATTGGATAATAATTTCATATATATTTATATTTTGTAACTGAAGTCATATTAGTATAAGCTAGTCAAGTAAAAAAAAAACAAATATAATGAAATATATTTTTTATTACTCTGTAGTATTAAATTAAAATTCTCAAAAGTAAAATAAATTAAATGACCATTTGCTTATTTAAAACATAAAAAAAAATAAAAGTATCATCATAACATTAAAAAGAAACGATGAAAACAATCTGAAATATTTCAGTTGAACAATCTTAAACTGGTTCTACCCACTTATTTACAACTGACTAAATGACAAATATGCATATTGCACAATTATGTATGTATTAAGGTCAACGAAAGGGTATTAAACATTTCTTACAATACACGAAACAGCTTTCATCACTTGCATTGAACTACCTACAAGGTTATAAATACGTTAAATATTGTACCTTTCGATCAACCCATTATTGTAATTAATCGATTATCGTTGAACGGATTCCACCAAAAACAATCTGGCAAATGCGGGAAAAAAGCCACAGTACGACAACAACAAAAGGACAAACAAGACCGAGAAAAATATTTTGACCTAGGTTATGTGTCGATGTAGGAGGAAACGCAAATTCGGTGTCTTGCTCACCCACAACATTAGCCGCATCTATCTCTTTGCCGCTATTCGCCAAATAATCGGGGACTTGTGACTTGATCGCGAGCCACGGCTGAATTTTGAAAAGGGAAGCATTTTCGATTTTATGACACTTGACAGGTCGACATGTCACTGCTTTTTCTCCACAACAATGGTGGGATGAGGATATGGAGGGGTACAACAGAGGAGGTCCTAGAAATATCGCAACGAGTGCCGCGAATTACGACATGGCGAGAGACCATTATAATTTCACGTCTCTGCGAGTGTTTTTATTCGTGTAAACCGCGTAAACACCACTGCCAGACGCGCGGCGACTATTTATATTCTCGACTTGGTTTTATCGGTTTTATCGATCAATTTGAGGAAGTGGGAGCACTCTCTAAATAATATACGGTTGATCGTTTTTTAGAGAAAATATCGTATATACATACATACGTATATATATATGATGTCAACCGATCAACCACATGCGTATATGTATAGGTACCATGCGCGGATGCATATATGTAATAAATATATTTACGTTACACCCGTTACACCCCCGCGCGTACATAAAAAAATGCATTTAGACCTATATGTGTATGTAGAACGCGGCAAAATCGTGGACTATTTTTAACAAGCGCGAACCAATCAGCGCGATTCGCGCAACCGTTGCAAAAACACATCTTAATTGCATATAAAAGGTACAGTGTGACGTGTGTACCCACAGTAGTGCTTGTTTTCGCTAAATTAATAATAAACCGGCAAATATTTATGTGAATAATATTAGGGTAAACATGATTATTATTATGAATCTCGAAATAAACAATAAAATCACTTGATATTACTAGGTATTACTAGATTGGCGATAGAGCATTTCACGCCTGGGGAAAAATTGAAAGATGCTGGAGGACAGCATTAGACAAATGGTATATTGGTATCATAGTGGTACCCTTTTCATAATCCTGTCCTCCAGCATCTTTCAATTTTTTCCTAAAACGTGAAATGCTCTATTGTATATATAACCTATAGTATCCACATATACGGCTCTTAATATATATATATGGTGTTTATTCTGGAACCCCATTTTTACATGGCACGTATAGTATATATCATTGTGATAATAGCAGTGATGGTAAGCATTTTCGACTTATATATGATAGACATTCTTTTACAAGCGGAACAGTTTTTGACCGACCCATCTCCAAATTGCTTCAATAATTTTTTTACATGTTCTATAGGCATGAAATAAGTATAACTTATAGCTTATACTTTTTTTTTAAGCCTTTCTTTGAAAGATATGAATATTTGAAAATTTCACATTGTGCGTTTCATGGTCATTTTCAAATCGCCATATATCCGGTAAAAAAAAATCGAAAAAATATTTTTTTTTTTTTCATTTTAAAGAGAAAAACTTCAACTTTTTCGTAGAATTATTTCCAGCGAGTTAAGTCGAAAAATGGTCATTGTTTATAACAAATCAATTTTTAAAATGTAATTTACATAGTGGCCCCCAAAAAATAACAATTTTTAAAAAATACCATTGAATTCCTCGGAAAAT
>JAPYZR010001747.1:0-22943 GCA_030522945.1 Trichopria nigra
ACGACACGATTGAAAATAATTTTTTTCTCGAAAACTAAGTCGGCAATAGGAGTTTTAAAAAATACCACAATATTCTTTGGTTTTTAATAAACGACATATTTTTTTCATTATGTGTAAAGAAATGTTGATTTGAAGGGAACCATCTTAAAAAAGTTTTAATTTATTCATGGACTAAAGCTGTTACGAAGAAGAAGAAGAATCAACGTCATTTTAATCGATTATTAATTTGGGCTTGGCAGAGATTGAAAAATGACAAAACACTTTTCCAAAAAAAAAGAGAGACAATATTATATACACAAAAGTCTATACACGTCTTTTTTTATACTATGTTTCTATATGTATATCTTGATTTGGATTGTTTTTATTGATTTTTTTTAGTATTTCTATTTAGTATTTTTTCATGTCATTTGAAATACGAATGACAGGCATATTGTAAATCCAAAGTTGTCATGGGTTTCCTTATTCAAACGAGAATTACCTTATTTGAAGCCATTTTCAAGAGTTGATGTACGCATATTGACTGTAGCTTTCACTGAAAATCTGACGAACAAGGAGAGGAATGGCGTGGAAATAAGACAATATCCTCAAAGTGTAAATAATAACAATAATATACATTGTATATATATAACGCATATGCTTGTATACATGGTCCTTACATATAAACAATTTCAGATTTGTCGTTAGTCTATCTATGGCCCTACCCAAACGCAGCCGCTAAGCAGGATTCGCCAAACTCGCCAATGGGTCTAAAGTCGTTCTTTATTACTTCCGTGAACGAATCGCACGTTAATCAAGTCTATAACCCCCGCTGCGGCTTGGTGCACTTACCAAAAATGTGTTCGCGTTTGATCGTTACTTTGTTTTCGTTGATAATAATAATATATTCAAGTATTAACATCATCATCTCACGAATTTTGCGGTATGTATAAGAGGCCTATCTGTATATAATATGTATATTAAAGGTGCAATCGTACAAAACGACTTCCTAAACCGCTTATTTCCTCCTTTATTTATAATGTCACATATATTAATGTACATATTATATATATATAACATACATTTACATGATAATAATAATAATAATAATAATAATAATAATAATAGTAATAATAATAATGTATGTATATATGTATATGTATATACATATATGTTGTTGTGGTTGTTGTTGTTGTTGTTGTTGTTCTTGTTGTTTCTCTTTAATTCTTCGGGAAGATATACAAAATACCTGTAATCGGCTATTTCCCCTCGTTCGTGCGTGGCCAATCGGATTACGGAATTATGACGGACGCTCGCAAGACCGAGAGGATGCGATTTCGCGATTGGTAATTATATGAGCTAGTTACGCTCCGCGCTCGGCGCAGATGTGTACTACATGTATGGTATAAATTTACACAATAGACCCGACGCGAAAATCGACGGATTTCGAAAAACGCCCGCGGCGTCGAACACACATATATATATGTGAAACGCGCGGATACAATCAATCGTCGTTTGATTTACAAAATCATAATTTTTTATTAAAATATATCGGCATACCGTTCGGGAATCATTGTAGGAATGTCATTAGCAGTGAAAATGTATATAAACAATTTTCGTTAATACAATGAATGCAAAACACTTTGACATAAATTTGACATAAATCCAGATACCCAAAACAGCACGTAAGTCCGCAATTTTCCGTCAACATACCGACAAATTGCCGAAAATATATGCCGACTTCGGCAAGTTGCCGGCGTGTTGTTGCCAAATTGCGGAGTTACATGTTGTATTGTGTGGGAAAATTGTTTTAAAATATAGCGTACGATCGGCAGTAGTCCGTATTTGGGCATTTTATGCCTGCAATATATCGACACGAATTGGCAGATCGACGTCGAATGACGCCGGAAACGGCACGTAACGTCCGCAACGGACCATCGCATTGGCGTTGCGTTGGCCGTATGTGGATTGTTTCGTCAGTTCGCACTTTGGCTCGGATATGAATGCACAGACCATTCGGTGCAGGCGATGGAGATTTTCGGATTTTGCGTTTGTCCGCTTATATTTCGCTTCGAGTTCGAGTTCATTTATTTTTTTTTTTTTTTTTTTAAACGGATTAACATACAATAGACGTACCCGTGGGTCAAACGAGCGTTAATATTATATTGTCATTCGCATATGTTTCGAATCTCGTATCTCGTATAAAATACACCGGGTAGGATATGAAACCGCAACGGACATTACTGATAAAACGGACAATTGTAGTAAGATGAAGGATAGACGAGTAGACGAATCGATAAAATTTGCTTACAAAACTTGTCGAGGATGGGCACTTTTTCATTTTATAAGACAGCTGTTTAAAATGACACGTTATACATTATATATGGAAACCTGAATTATTTCAAAATTTATAATTGAGAACAATATTAGTATTGTTTATATATATTACTTCGGGTACAGCGTGTCTCGGAACATTTACGTGGAACGAATTTAAATGTCGAATTTTTCCGTTAATCTAGTGTATAGTTGCGGCCAAGTGAACGAACGCCATTAAATTTTCTATTATGAAAATTTGACATATATATATAATATATATATATATAAATAAAATAACATTCGTGCCATATTTATTCTGCGACACGCTAAACTCTGTATATGAACGGATTTTACAAATCTGCATGTTTTTTTTTTAAATTTTTTTCAATAAATTACATTCAGGCATTCTTACAGGAGACCTTATTTATTAAAGTTGCAGCTTTCGCAATGTTACAATCTCTTGGCGGCTGATACGCGAACAAAGATCTATATTTCATTATTTTTACAAGATTTTGCTAATCGATGATGGATCTTGTCGCGTGTAAATATATCAAAATTTTGAAAATGACAAGGTTAAGAATGCTTGTGTGACGCGATTTAGTAGTAATTTTTAATTATGTATCGGAAAAAATAATAATTGCCCATCCTTAGTTTCGGACCTTGCGAGGCGCATCGCGAATTGTCTGCTTCCACTCGCAGTAGAAAAAGCCCTTATAGACCAGACGCCGGAACAGAACAAATGCCTTTTGTAACTTTAATAATTGTATATAGTTATTAAGTATTTAAAGTGACAGATTTTAAATGGTGTGTTGATTAATTAGTATTAAATAATATTTAATTACCCTAGTAGAAATTTGTCCATTTTTTTCTTACACTATCCATTTCTCCTATGTTTTTAACATGGTAAATATCTGACTTGTCTAAGAATTAGCTAAAAAATGTTTTTCGCGCACATCTGCGTATACATTTCTGGGCGTATATAAATCGTGAATCAAAACTTTGAATAAATATAGTTATCGAAATTGCGACATTACTTGATTATTGCACGATTAATAATTGCAAAAATATAATTAAAATCTAAAAGGATATATAACTTGTTGTACCGAAATTAAGTACGTAAATGCTTTTTATTTGAAAATACTCGATTATAAAATCTATTATATAAATATATATATACCATTTACATAAAATTATTTGATTTATCTGTATACATATTTATATATAACTAAAATTACTCAATGTATCAATAAGTGACAGTAACATATTCAGTGAATGCTTAAGTAAGCACCGTAAACTTAATCGCAAATAAAGATGTGCATAGTCGCTCTCCGAAATAATAAATCGTCTTAAATTCTGTAACGTAATTGTAAATGTAACGAGTCGTAACAACACGATATGTAATTTAAAATCCTTATCGCATACTATATGTATAAATATACTGAATATTATAAGATAACGAGAACCGATAACGTTGACGATATTTTATTTCATAAAAATAGAATGGAAAAAATAAATATAAAGTAAAGTTGAGGTCTTGTACCTAACCTAACCTAAAAATCAGGATTGTTTAACATAATTAATGTATATAAATATTACACGAAACTCGAAATCGTACATTTTAAACTGAGACGCGGTACGGTCGTACGAACAAAGATAAGATCAACACTTTAGAGGGCAAAGGTGCTGTATTTACGATTATTGCGTCATTCGAAATAAATCACTTTTCGCGCGTTCCGCTATAAACGTGCTTATAACGCGATTCTAACGTTTTTTTTCGCCGTTGGACATTTTTCATTACAGTTTTACTCCTTCAATTTTCATCGTATTGTTTTAAGATTCCTTTTGTTCGATTTCGAGTTTATTTAAAAAAATATAAAACTCCGTTGACCAGTTTGATGAATAAACCGCGTGTGAAATGATACATTTCTCGGTTTACTTTCTCTACTGACGACATTCTCGGTTTTATTTTTCAGAAAAAAAAATTTTCTCGCGAATGAATACTAATGATGATGAAAGTATCACCATTTATCTGTATAAACTTGACGGGAACGGCATCGCATTCGGAAACATTAGCTAAGCTTCAGTGCAGGGTCCTTCGTAGAACACTTTTGCGACCCCTCCTAATATATATGTTCGCAGCTGAATTCTCAAATATGCTTTTAATTCAAATTGATTTTAATTCAAAATCATCGTGTAAATTGTGAGGGACCTCAGCCTCCTTCTCTCGCGAGAAGGAGGAGAGAAAAAGCAAAGCTCTCCGGCGAGCCGTACAAAAGGTGTAACGAATAAGGAGAAAAATTATCCAGGAAGATAGCCAAGCGGAAAACCGGCAAACTTACGACAATTGCCCTGTTACTCGTCGTAGCTCGAGCTTTCGTCGGCCGAGTAAAAAGCTCGGAATTTTACGAGCTCTGCGACGACGATGCGAGGCACACACATATATATATATATATACATATACGTATAGTGACGCGTCTTTACGATTGAGAGTCCGGGATGAAACTTGAATTGCGCCTCATGTCGAACTCGAAGCGCTCTCTGCGACGTATGACGTCGAGATGTTCCGCGACTCGGACGCATTTACCGCGGATAACGTGAAAATTATACATTTCTTGGACGGATCGACGCGATCTCGAAACACTAGCTCAGTTTACGAGAGAAAAATCGAGACGTCCATGAGACGGCACGACGACGTCGTCGTTTATCGCGGCGTTATACCGAGACGAAGACGATTACTAGCTAAATTTACAGGTTATTCTTATATCTCGATAGACGCTCTTAAAAAAATGAAAGCTGTTTAAAAAGACTATATAAACGTGGACCTAAAAGGCAATATCAAAAAATACATTCTTGCAGCGCAGAATGTGAGAAATGAGTGCAAGTTGAAATATATCGTCTCGTTCAATAAGATTACCTATAGTATCGATCGAATCGTCGGAAAAATCGACATTAGTCTTCGCTTCGATTGCGAGGAGTAGGCGAGGTTAAGAATCGCACCACGGATCTTTTACGAGAGCGCCGGTGCCGATCGGTCGTTGGTCTTTGTCTTGCGCAGCTTAACTGTGGCAAAAACGTTGCTCCTGTAAGAAAGTCAAGTTAGTCTCGCCGACACGAGGGCCATGCGCGGATCCTCCGCGGCTGGGATAACCATGCTCTACGAACATTAGCCGACAAACTGATAGTCATCAACGCCAATATACATGTAAACAAACAACTAGCCAACAAAATCGAGTTCTCCTCGCGGCTGCTGCTGTTCAGATTGTTCAGCAGCAATAACTAAATAGCCGCGATAATATAACAGATATATAGGATCGCACACGCGGCTATGACGCAACTTTGATATAATTAACCGCATATACGAATATTTCCACGTCGATTTGGAATCCTCAACGTGCTTTGATCAAATCAGCAAACGCTCAAATGCTAATCATTTGACATTCATCGAGTAACTATCCACCGAGAGCATGCAAGTTATTTTCGCATTATTTCTATAATTAATCATCGTAACATTGATGATCGAAGACACTTTTATATTTAGAAATCGACAACACTCGAGTCCGGTAAATATATTGGCACCGCTGTTTGCTGATTAATCCAAAAAAAAGCATTGAAAAATATGAATTACCAACAACGATAATAAACTAATGAATATTTCTTGATCGTGGTAATGATGGATGATTGATAACCATATTTGATTTGTGAATATGTTATAACTATACGTTATAAATAATTTTAACACTTTCCAATGCTTTCTTTCTAATAATTCTTAGAAATACAAAATATAGATATTGACAACAGCGAATACATATACTACGGAATGAAATCAAGACAGACGGCAATAAAAGTGAGCGCTTGCGTGAAATGAATCGAAATATTCTACACTGCTGTGGCGGCTGCATATCAATCGACTTATTAAAAAGAGAAACGTGTAACGAAAAATAACGTAAACTTAGAAAGGATAAAAATCAAAGGATTGACACTTGTTGGCTCTTTCGTCGATGTTGGCCTATTGCTGCTTCTTTTTCTTCTTCTTGTTGTTGTTGTTATTATTATTATTATTGTTGTTGTTGTTGTTGTTGTTATTGTTGTTGTTGTTGTTGACAGACGCGTCGACGCCCCAAAGATCGTACCAAGGTCCGCACGTGTTTTTATCGCTGGCTCTTCCCCTTTCACGGTCTCGGTTTCTTTCGCGTTCGCGGTCACTGCCCCTCTCCCGGTCGCTGTCTCTTCTCAGTTTCGTCCTCGGCAGAAAAGTTTTCTCACTCACCACCTGGTCCTTGACGATAATACAGCTGTAGGTCGACTCTTCATCGGAGGCTTCAGTCTCGGTCATGTTTGGTATCAACAAACCGTCGTCGTCGTCGGCTCCGTAGACCTTCTTTCTTCGTTCGTTATTCCTTTTGGCTTCGTTGTTTTCCTTGAGCTCTGCAACGATCATGCTCCGCTTAGCGTCGAGGCTGCGCTTTCGTTCATTTTCGATAATGGCTTTGCGAGAAACGTTGCCGACAAAGTACTGGTGTTCTTCCTGTCGGACCCGGTACTCGGCGTGCTCGACGGCCGGAGGAGCCCTTTTCGGCCTCTCCGCCGGTGTTGGGAAATCGTCGAAATAGTCCATAGGTTTCTCCGGCACGTGCATCCTTTCAGCCGGTTTCGGCTCGTCCACTTCGAGAGGTTCGTTCGTGATCGTGTCGTCGCTATTCTTCCTCTCTAGACTGCGATGATGAGACCCGGGACTACCGTCGGAACTGGACTTTCTCGACTTGTCTTCCGTCACGTTCCTGGTACTTTCATCTCTGTCGTCTTTTTTTAGCATTTTCGGGATGTCAATGAGCGATCGATGTTGCCACAGGGCCATACCTTCGAGAACCTCCGAGTCTCTTCGAAATCTCCAGAAGGACTTGGTTCTCTTGACGAGTTTCGGGCTCTTCGAGTCCAGGTCGAATAGTCGGCCAGTTTGTATCATGTGACCCATGGCGGTGCTCTGTCGTGGTAAAAGCGGTTTCCTGTTGTTGTGCTTCAAGCTGTTATTGTTGGGATCGTTTCGCCCATTCACGTCATTCTTGTCCTGACGTTCCACGGGCTGGGAGACTTTAGGATATCCGTGGCGTTGTATGATTTTATTCCGTTCCAGTTTAGTCTCAAAGTTGGATTCGTAGCCTCTATCCTTTTCTACCGTTTCAGTTTCGACTATGAATCTGCCACTTTCCCCATAAATCTCTTCCTTCTCGGAGTATCTTCGTTCGCGAAATCGTCTATTCTCGCCCGGCCGCTCGGGGGCTTCTACCGACGGTGGACGCGGCATCTCGAAACGTCGACTCGGCGATCGCTCCACGTTGCGATTCTTGTTTCGCTCTCGGTCATACGTCAATGTCGAGGTCTGCGAAGACATTCCTTTTTCGAAATAACGCTCCCTTTCCCTGTCGGACTCGCGCTCTCGAGCTCTCTCGCGAATGTTTTGCCGCGGCTCCGAACGTCCCCGTTGATCTCTGCTGTCGTATCTGGTATAACTTACCGGTGATCTGTCCTTTCGCTCGGCATTCTTATATTCGTTTCTTCTTTCGATGAATTTCGGCGGGCTATGCTCGCGCGCATATTTTTGTGCCGTTTGTTCCAGTTTCTGGGCTATCTGCTCGACTTTTCTGCCGGTTTCTGGCAGCGTTATCGTACTTCCGTCCTCGGACTCGCTGACTGACGAACTGGCTGAACTCTTGTCGTTTTCATATTTCCTTCTCTGTTCCTCGCAATGGTACGCATTCCGACGGGCATTCTGCTCTTGATGGACAGCAGCGTTTTCGTAATATTTATTGCTGTCGTATTTTTCCGTATACTCGGTTCCCGTGCCGTACGTTTCCTCATCATCTTCCTCCTCTTCTTCCTCGACTTCGATATCGTCATCTTCAGTCTCGATATCGCGATGATTGCGTTTACCTGTTTCCACACCACGCTCCTCGTTGCTTCTGCGCCCATAGCCGCCGCGTGGTTGATCTTCAGCTCCCGAGTATTTTCCTCCTCGACCATCGCCGTTTGAATGCTTGCGCGAATTATCAAATTCATTCTTAGCCATTTGCTTTCTGTCTTTTTTCATGTGTGTATCGCTGTCGTCGTTGTTTTTATTGTTTCTACCAACTCGTCGTTCTTCGGAATCTTGCCGCTTGCCGCTTCTCGTATCACTCGAGTCGCTCTTTTCGCCACTACGACGAGTCGAATTAGCGTCGGGCCAAAAGTCCATCGCGTTTCGATAAACGCGCCAAGGCTTGCCGTCTCTCGGTACGCTCTTCCAGGAATCAGTTTCCCAGTCCTTGGAGTCGAACGTAGACTTCTCTTCCCGTCCCCCTTGCTGCTGCTGCTGATGTTGCTGCTGTTGCTGCTGTTGCTGCTGCTGCTGCTGCTGCTGCTGCTGGTGATGATGGTGATGATGGTGATGGTGCTTCTGCTGATTCTGCGCCTTTTGCTTCCGCTCTCCTTTTCGTCCTCGTAGTCTATTTTTCGGGATTGGGTTGTGAACGAAGATAAAAGAAAACAAAAAAGAAGAAAAGAACGAATGGGGGAAAAGAGAATATAAAGAATGAAAAAATAGTGGAAGAGGCAAAGAAAATAGAGAGAAAGTAAAAGACTGCGGCAATGCCAAAAGACCAAGAACCAGAAGATTGGATCGCTACGTGCCAAATGAAGTGGTGAAGGTTGCACGATGTGGAATCGGGAGTGGAAAAGTGGATCGGACTCTTTAAATGCCAGAAGGGGTTGCGGGACAGACGGAATGAGGGAAGGTGGCCACCACCGTCGCGTTTAATTCCATCGATCGTAGTAACGCATGCGGAATCTACAAAGAACGAAAGAAAAATAAACGAAACATAATCCAAGAGTAAGCTCGACCGAGATAAAAGGTTGAGACGGGAGAATAAAGATATACTTTTTACAGTCTACTTTCGAGAATTATCTCTCCTCTCGCAGCTCGGCGAAATATCAAGCGAGATTCTGTACAAAGCTCGCGGAAACATGCCGAACGGTACGTTAGACTATGAAAAGCGTACTACGAAAGGGTATCTTTACAATCGATAACGTCGATTAAAAATAAATGCAATATATTTTAATATCTTTTCTGTATAACTAGTGATGGATTTCTTACCTCATGGCTTCGTCGTCGCTGTAATCAATGTCCGGCTGTACCGGTGGTTCGTTTGAGAAGCCACTGTCGTTACTGCTGTGGAGCGAAGTGACGGCTTGCGGAGGGGGCACCGGAGGTACCGGTGGTTGCACCCTTCGGCCACCGACTAACATCGCGGGCAAAGTTCCAGATGGCCGAAGCTAAAATTAACAATCGAAACAAATTATTATTATTATTATTATTATTTTTTTAATTTATACACGAGTCTTGGGCAAAAGATGAGTTTAACACAACTCAGTATAAATGAATCCCATGTGAGAAAAAAAACACATTGGACTACAAAAACGTTTAAAAGCAATTGAATTTCTAAATATAAAAATTCATTTCTTTTTTACCGCTTTCGGTTGTCGAGCAGTAGGAGTTGCGATATTGTGAGAGCTGCTGCTCTTCGATACGTTTATTGGCGTGCTGCTGTTATGATTGTTGGCGCTTCCGTTGTTGGTAATGGAATGGTTAGTTGATAGGTCGGCGTTGTTCGGCATCGATGGACGAGACGGAGGTGGCTTATTGGGCGGAATCAATTTCGAGTCGGTAGTAATTCCATTGTTAGTGCTGTGAGTGGGCGATCTGCAAATCGAAGCAACGGTTAATGCGCGTGTTAAACAATAAAAGAAACTGAACTCGATTGAATTCATGGTGGGGGGAATGTTACGATATTCCACGTTTACTTACGATAATGGATCATCGACGGGAACTTGGGTGAAAGCCAACGGAAACCACCCTGAACTTTGCGTACGAAGGTTCTCGCCGAATTGCCATCCTTTTTGACGTTCACCTGCGAAAAAGGATAAGGTTTGCTTCAATTTCGACATTTACGCGAGAATATAAGGGACACGAAAAGAGAGAGAGAGAGGGGGGGGGGGAGAATATGAGACAAGTGCGGAAGCGGGGTCAGAATATTTCCGAGGGCTTGAGTAAGTTAACTAACCCATCAAGGCGATGAGATCACCCTCGTGAAAACTAAGCTGATTCTCCCCCGAGCTGATATAAGCGAAGAGGGCCCTCGCAAGAGGTGCTTCGCCCCACCCGCCGGCCATTACTCCACCACTTATGCCACCACTGTTGCGGGAAACCGGTGCCATGGATCTCGGCCTTGGAGGGGTTTCGGGAACCTCTGTGAAAACAGAAACCTTTAGAATAGCTTAATATTCACCGGCTTGCATTTCTATCCTCCAGTGATAATCGGAGAACTCATTCTGGATGCTGTTGGCAACTGCCGACTCATTTCAAGATATTACTCATAATACTTACGGCATAATAATGATTAGCTTTTCAATTAACTGCTCCGCAATGTGGCTAACATTGTTTTATCGTCTAAACATTTATTCATTGTCACATATATACGGATTTTTTGTCCGAGGTGGCGTTCCTTCAGCTTTTAAAATATATAATGTAAAATCAGTAATAGGCACAGAAGGACTGTAAAAAATGTTGAAATTGTGATTTTTTACGTCAAATTTGTAATCAGCGATCCTATAAACTTTCTGATATTCAGACTGCGATTTCGCACATACGTGAACGAATTACTATAATATGTTATATTTTGTTTTTTCTTATTTATGTTTTACAGCATACGTGACTGATTAAAAAATGATCGGAGGATTCTCGCGAATTCCCTGTAGCACCGGATTTATAAGCGTCGAGGGTCGGTTATTCGATCTCTGCGACTGCCCCGCGTATTCTACGAACACTTTACAATCGAACCCCTGGCACTTCGTTACGCGCACAATTATCAAGACAGGCAACACTTGAAAACCATTCCAACGATTCAGTTATTATTATCCATTGTGCAGGAATTGTTTCGTCGAATGAAATTGATCACGATTATGTTTTATGATTCAGATATATATATATATATATATATATTATATCTCGTAATCTTTGTTAATATTTCTTTTTTACAAGTTCCTAGTGAATTGTTGATAAAATCATTAATTTGAGCTGCAATAAAATAGAGACAACCATGAACATACCTGGTCCTAAAGAAAGGGACGAGGCGTGCAGATTTGCCTCTGACTTTGCACGTACAAGAGACGTTGGAAGTTGTGGCGGGGCACGATTCGACGTCGAGTTGTTGGTTTGCGTAGATCCTAACCTCAATTCGAGGCACGAACTGTCCATGCTTCTAGTTTTCCTCAGTTGCGTGCTCATCGTCAAATCGGATCCGCCATTTTCATCATCGTCGGGCCAAAACGATACTTGCTGCACATAAAGCACGCCATTATATGCTGACCGATGTAACGTTACATAAGTAAACAACGTATGTCTTATATAGTTTATAATATACGTTTACAGAAAGAATTAATGTATTATATGTACGGTGCGGATAATAAAAAGTGAAATACTATAAACATATAGGTTACGGCATGACGGTATCGTATAAAGTAAACATACCTTTTAATAAAAGAAAAATAATAAAATAATAAAAGGCGTTGGTGTGCATTTATATTATATGACCAAAGGGCAACTTACCCGTAGCCTTGAAGCGAACATATCCTCTACAGATTGCGGAAGGTATTCTCGAGTCGAGGCAATTTCGCGCCATTCGTCTACGGACGGATGAAGAGCAGCCAAAGCCACTTCGTGAAAACTTGCGTAGTGTTTCGCAAGTGAGCATTGTCGTTCGAGAACGAACCCGTATCTTCTCCTCTCTTGTGTCATGGCCTAAAGTTTCGGCAGAGAAAAGTCTTTTTTAACAATACTATACGTAACGACTTTAAATTTGTCAACCAATAGTTTGCGTCATACGGATGTGTTTTGATAAACTTTAAAAATATTGATATAAATGTGCAAAAATTTGAAATTGTTGTGATGATACAAGTGGAAATTCCAACATTACGAAATTGTCTAATATTCCGCAATTATTAAAGGAATGAATGATTTAAAAGATTTAATTAAAAAAATGTGCTTACATTCTTTAAACTCTGTTCACAAAAGGCGTCAAGCTTCGATTTCTCCTCTTCCAAGATTTGCATATTCTTTATTTCCTTATCCATTGCTAACCCGCTTTTATTGGTGCTTCGAGACTTCTTTCGTTGTTTCTTCATTGTCGCCGCAGCCTTACTATAAGTTTCCGATCTAGTTTTATGCTGCTGCATAAATTTCTTTTGTTCGCTCTAAAAAATAATTGTTTATTATTATTTACTTTTCGTTAAAATTTACAAAACCATCAAAGAACATCTGGACGTCATTGATATGTCATATATGGGAAAGTAAAGTTTCATCGTACCTGAACGACCTTCGTATCCTTTTCTAAATTCGTTTCCAACGGTACAAGCATGTCGACGTAAAAGGCCTTCAACTGAAACAAGAGAATAACTATTAACTATACCGTCGCGTTTAATGAGAAATAAAGTCCCGAAAAACAACATTAAGCGACTTTTCGTTTGTCTATTCGCCGCGATAAAAGTCGAACTTTATTCGCCTCGTGAAAAAAAACGAAAATGTTTGAACGTCACTACTGCATACGGACTTTCTATACTTAAATAAAGCGCTCCCTCAACTCCACTACTGACCTAGTTGAATACAACTACGACACGGGAAGTTCCCAACGACCCTTTTGTCAACGTCATTATCGTATCTTATCCTCATTCGATCAAAGAAAAAGAAAAAAGAAAACTTTCTGATAATATTTCATAATTAGAAACTTGAAATATGTTTTACCATCTACAAATATATCTTTTTTACAATTTCGTGTTACTAACAAATTGGATAATTCAAACTTTATCAATTATTTTCTGAGAGTAGACCGATGGCGTATATAGTAAAGATGCGAGCATTTTACGGGCGTTAACAAAAAAGCTCCGAAATAAAAAAAAAAAAAAATTTACTCGAAATTTGTAACATTTCATATTTGTAATATCGTTCTTTCCGTAGCCAGGAAATTCATTAACGGATAAATACGGACCTTTGCCGTGTCGTCATATTAAAATGAACTTTTCAGGCGAGGCATTATTATTTTGCTCGTCCATTGTCGATCGAATGTTGTTGGACGATACGTAACTCGACGTATATATACTCCTCGTCAAACGACTAATGAAATAAGTTGCGATTCGTTGGCCTCTCGGCTTACAATGCGAGGGATTTTTTGAGCGCATAACCGAGGAAAATATTTTGCCACTTTTTTTGAATAACGAATCCTTGTTTCTGTCATATAGGGCGCGGAATATTTCCACGAGCGTTGAAAAAGTTGCTTTGGGCGGGCGCGAGTAAATTCAATAACCTCACGCCGGAAGCATAAACTCGCACGCGCGTTACCGGATACCGAATCGACTGTTTTATGCCAGACCCCGACCCGATAAAAGCCCTAAATCCATTGCGCGCTTGACTTGGCAGCACGCGCGCATTTTTGATCTCTGCTGCGATGCGACAAATTCGACCCCCGCCCGCGCCCCCTCTCGCTCTTTCTCTATATACGCCGTTGCTCCGTTTAATAAACATTGATTACATCCGGTTTGCCGGGCAGCGATGCCGGTTCTCGATGCCTCACAATGGAAATTCCCTGCCGCATTTTCCCGACGAAACGTTGACTTTTGTCTCTACGATTCGGCGATTGATAAATTTTTGCGAATTCTAGCTCCGACTGTAGCGTCCCCGTGGAAAAGTCACGCAACCCCGCCTCTTTCCCCGATTCCCCAAGGACTCGAATTTACGAGATTCCGCGGGAAATTCCACGTTCTCTACTGGAATACACATGATACGCGAGAGAGATAATCCATTGGCTTTTTATATACCGGCTAAACCTGGATTGGTGCACAAGGATGCAACGACACCTTGAGAAATAATAATAAAATCGTTCGTCAACATTTCCATGCCAAGTATATACGAAACGTTTACCTCTCGAATTATTAAGTTCGTCAAGTTTAAGCGCAGGTTCAGAGGGATGCGCTTCAATAAATGTCGTGTATCGGTACACCTTTACGATGGTTTTTACCACCGTCATCACCACCATCACTCTTGCTCGCAATAAACTTCAAGTTGAGAATTTCTGCAAGTTTTCTCGTGGCGCGAATGTAGGTGAATTTAAAAATCAACAAAGACTGCACACGATGGGGAAAAAAGCGATAAAATTCCCTTGACTTTTGTCCTCCAGCGTTCGACGTGAAATTAGGATTCATTAAATCTCGAACATAAAGTCGCACTTAAGTCGTTAGCTGGTAGTATAATGGATAATTTATGATAATGAACCGATCGCGGCTTCGAGCGGTGATTTAACGGCAGGAGCCGTTAAAGACGCGGCTTTACATTTTCCACATAAAAGTGTAAAAATTGCAGACCTTTACGTGGCCTATCATCTTAAACCAGCGTGCCTGATAAAGAGGCGATTCGTGTGGATGACTGCCTCGGGACGAACGAGAATTAACGAAGCTTCGCTTTTTCAGAGCTTATAATAACAAATATTTTTTTTTATTTACTAATTTGTATCGTGAAAGAAAACAATTTAAAACAACGGCAATAACATGCTATTCGGTAAATTGTCGAATTCTCGTAGTGACGATATGAACGTATTAGAGAAATGGCCAAAGTCTCCCTGGAAATGTCGAAATAACGAGCGAGTTCTTCGTGCTCAGAATTTGCGAAAGAATAAGAAGAACAGGAAGAAGGAGACGAAGGGGCCAAACGGGTTAAGCTTGGATAAACGAGCGGAAGAGTCGAAAGAGCTCGAGGGAGTACGGCTACGACTCACACGTGTCGAGCGCTAGGTAAACAAATTTCCTCAGATATTTTCGTTCCTCCGATTTGTACAGATTTGTACGAAGCCACGTTCCGACACGTGCCGACCTTTGGCCGATTATTTGTCAGTCGTTTTAAGCGAACTATCAAAGGCAAGTTCCTACTATCCGTCGTCATTGTCTCCCATGCTACGTAAATAGTCCGGTACATTCTTCGTCAATTCTTTCCATCTCGTTGGAAGTCTAAAATGCAAGGAAATTCATCGAATTTCCTGCACAACTCACTCGACTTTAATTGCATTACTTTGCAATTGAGCGGCGCGATCAGGTAGATATAGGCCGGCCGCCTTTGTCCACTTTCCTTATAGTCTTGACTTTAAAAAAGAAGGCTGGCTGCGAGAGCTAAAGAATTGGCTTTTCTCCAACGATTGGATTCTCAACAGTGCGTGGGCAAAGAGCTACTGGGAATAAGAGCCACTTTTCCTGATACTCTTCCGCTTTTTCCGTATCTTCCAGGAGGAATATCGGATCGTCAATTATACACGATCCTGATGCTTATTGGCGCTTTATATTGGCTTTATCTTCGAGCCGGCCGAGAGGCGAAAATGCATCGTACGGGAAACTGATACACGCAGATATAAATATGTGAACACCGACGGATCCGCTCAATCAGTGCGCCAATTGTTGTGTAAAGTTCACATGCGCCCAAGGTACGGAAAATACCAATCAATCGCGGGCAATTTATGACATCGGTATTCGGTCGGGAGATGCCGACATCATCAGGGAGGAATTGTGGTCGGATTCGGATATGTGAAATGTCGATAATTCGAGTAGAATTTTCAGCCGTTCGCGTACACTGTAACCGATAACATATGTCCAACATTTCATTACTCGAATGGGAATAATAATGTACGGGAAATAATAATAGACGGAAATTGCCTCTCTCGACTTGACACGACAATTTTACAATTTCCGTACAAGGAAGGAATACTGCGGACAATGCTTTATTATCGTGACGCGTTCGATCATAATGTCAAAGAAAATGTCGAAAATGAGATTTTCGCCATGATCGAAGAAACCCCCATCGACTGTGCGCGATCGGAGTAAAAAAGCAGCGAGACGAGATGGAGCAATATACACTGCGACGAAATAGCGAGGGTGCGGGATTTAAGATTGTTAAGAACGACCTCGTCGTTGACCTTGAAGCTTTCGAGCTTATTTGGCAATCTTCCATCGGAAAGGAGCTTCGCGCTCGCTTTCCCGTCTCGTTGCCCTTCGTTTTACTCGAGTCGCACCTCGTTCGTATAAAACTTGATAAAGTACCCGTCTACCAGAATTAGGCTGGCTGATTAGGCTCCTACAGCACGAGCCCTTGTTATTCAGTTCCAATGACGGTACTTGTTTATTATTGCGCGTTGAACGACGAAGCGCATTTTCTCTTTAAAGGGTTTTAGAAAAATAAACCGACAAAAAACTACAAAAATGTTGTGGCAAGCAAAAGATTTTAGCAGTTCGGGGCTAAGCCCGTGTGAGGTAAAAGCCGAGCTTTCCGTCCGGTTGCACGTCGATTACGTTAACCATGCTGACGATGCCCTCGAAGCTGGGCGAGACGAGAAAATCGACGACACCCGTAAGGCGGAAGAGGACTCGAGTATGGTACGTGAGATCGATGGTCGAGCCGCGCGCCAAATAGAATTCGCCCGATGCCCTTTTAAGGTTATTGGGTTGACCCGGCAGGGTCGGGGTGTGACTCGCGGTGGTGATTCCCTCTGCGATACGGAAGAGCCGAATAATTGAATTATTAGAATACGACGACGTGGAATCTGGTCAAGTGTCGAGAGCATTTCCGACAAGCCTGACTTACGGAGCGGAGGAATTCCCCAAGAATTTCTCGTATTTCCCGTCAATAAGTGTTTTATTTTCAAAAAAGTAGACGGTAGAGGATTTTCATGCGACGACATCTTCGGTCAGTTTCGCGATTGACCAATGAGTATATATAGAGGGCCCATATAATGATGATCGAAACTCGGGCACGAAATGCAGCGATGCGGGGGATGAACTGGGGCTCGGGAAAGATCAAAGCGATTCCCGACACTTGACTACCGGCACGATAAACGGCTATACGGAGGCGGAAAGTCTTCTTCTAACTTTCCAATTAATATCCCCGGAGAACTCGGCGCCTCGTCGTCGACGGGACGAAGGCGGCGCGCGGGGACGAGGATATTTCCATATCTACGTTTTAGCCTGTATTCCAGTATTTACGAAGTGCCACCGAAACTCGTTCGCGTTTCTCCTCGGACGGTGCGGTTTGCCGTGGTCGTATATATATGTATATGTAGATACAGAGCGACGGACGTGCCGCAGAGCGAGGTATAAATTTCCGACCTCTTATAATTACGTCGCCGCGAGGTTTATTTAAATCATCTCGACGTATCGCGGCTAAATCCTTACAGGAGAGACCCCTACTATACCACCTCGACCCTTTCGAAATGCAATTCCAAAAGTTACGGCTGCTTGCATGGACTACGACGAAGACTCCTCGTTCCGTTCGTTATCGTACTTTATCCAAACCAAGAGGACTCGCCTCCAAATTGTGAATTTTATACCAACATTTAACGGCGAATGAGCGTACGTGTTCCTGCTCTGCTCATATCATTTTACTGACTGTAATACACATTCGTTGCTTAATTTTTAATATTAACTGGATTAACGAATTTAAAAAATTGTCAGGGTGTATTCATCATTTCTCATCATCGTTACAAGAATTTCCATTTAACGGTTCAAGTTCGTCTTCGTGTATGCGTTGCATACAAGGTCTCTTTTTTATAGTCATTAACTATAAAATTCAACGTTATTCATACCCGATATAAAATTTATTAGAATATATATCAGATTTATGCTGTGGAGACGTAATTCAAGCATCGTCAGGAATTTCATTTTTAATAAATAAGCAAGAAATATTCGCTCATTATATCGACCGTACTTTCTATATTGTAAATTTGTAGTATTGTTCAGTTTGTGTGAAAAATGCAATTGGCGATAATTAAATTTATGGCGATTTTTTTAACTTTAATTATTTTTCGTCCGCTTTCGTTTTATTTCGATTTTGTATTCAATTGTCCTGATTCAATTCATTTAAAAATTTGACGGATATTTAATTACTGATAGATTTTTGGATTTAATATTAATTTTATTGTCGATCTTCATTATTGTCTTTTATATATATATACAATTATTATATATATATATATATATTTTTTTTTTTTAATAATTGACACGGATATTTTATTAATATGCCGGAAGCTTCTAAAACTGCAAAAAATGTATTGTTATTACTACAAGTGAAGATGAAATCAATTATATTTCTTTCATGATTAAAAAATTGAAGTAATATAATCAGCGAACCCAAGAACGTTCGGAAATAGACTTTTTGAAATTTGTCTACCTTTTTTTCCAGCTAATTGTACGAGTTTGAAATCCATGTCTCAAATCAGCACAATTTGTCGTTTAAGGGTTATTAAGTTAGTTATTTAAAATATTTTTAATGATGTCAAAAAGAAGATTGCTGCTTTTGGAATGAACATTTGCAGGATAAAAGTTATTTTTAGTCAAATCATTTCTACCGCACTTTTAATGATTATTTAAATCATATACATCAGTATCACGCCGATATATGTATGCAACGAAGCATATATATATACTTACGATATTCATCTCTTGCTCGTGAATTTCTTTATAGACCTCAACGATCCTCATTAGTGCCGATCCTGGAATCAGAAAAATAAGATCCGTTAAAAGTGTATTTATTTCACCCATTGGCTTCTACCTCTGAATAGAGGCAGAATTGCTACTCGTGCAGATTTATTTATATAATTTTTAGGGGGAAAATATGTATAGCCTATATGTACTACAGTCTTCATTCACAACACATTCCTCTATCATAATAAATAATAATCATTCATTAGCATTAAGTTTGTTTCATAGAAAGTACATCCCATTAAAATCTGGATGATGGAAAATACTCGCACATCGTTATGAAAGTAACGAAAAAGATGTTAGTAATCCGGCATGATATTATCGTCATGTCAAATTGAATAAAAGTCTACGACTTTTCATCCTGTCAAGTATATATAATTTACAACAGTAGTAAAAAAGTTCGAAAATCAATATCGAAGGTTATCGTAAAATTTTGCTCCTTACCACCTTATCTAACGCAAATTCCTCTAATGCAGAACAAACACGCTTGATTAGAACTTAAACTGCTAGTAGATGATATGTATTATACTTGTACCGGTGTGTTTTGTATATATAGCACATTTGTCCTCGCGAGAGGATGTGGAGGAGGAAGAGGCACTTAAATATACGTACTCGGTGCCTCTGGCAGAGGTGACGACGAAGAAGAAACCCAACCGACCATCCGACCACCGCAGCTGCTCTTACAAGGCATTTGCAAAGTTTCGCCAGCTCTGAATAATTCAGCATTTCGCGTGGCGATACGGTAATCCGACGAGCATGCTATGGTTTAAGCCAAAAGTACTCCCTTACAGCTCGCACCTACTCTCTTTCACTCCGTCTCGCTCATATACACGCACTTTTAAGCTACTTCTCAACCATTACTCTCTTCCTTACCAACTTCTTAATCATACAAGTGTACGTATATGTTCCATTGCTCTTTCCCTTTCTCCTCCCATCCATCGCAATTCCTTCTTCCGTTCATTCAATCTACGGATTTCTTGCTTTCAGCGAATGACTTTTCTCAGTTTTTTCACCGTGGCTTAGCAGGAAGCTACCCCTAAGCGCGCAACATACGAAAAAAAACCAACAGGAGCAGTCGATCGTAAAACCGAGTTTGAGTGCTGCTACAAACTCGGCAGCGGATGCATTGGTATATATAGGGTACATATATATATGTGTGTGTGTGTGTGTGTGTGTGGAAAAGATTCGGGCTACAATGCCAGCATTGCTGAACTGAACTGAACTGAAAAAGTTTTCGCGTCAGCGAAGCGTCCGACCGTCACTTCTAAGTTGGGCCATTTTTTTCGTTCTCTGCTTTTGTCCATTTACTTGAGAGTATTGATAGAATTTGCGAATTTCTCTGATATGAATCTGACAGATTTAACACATTTAAAAAAAAAAAAGTGAAATGTGCGAGTATGAATGAACGTCGATTCTTAAGACGTACGGCCGAAAAGATGAGATGTAAACAAAATAACGAGTGCCATTTTCAAGATCATTCGAATCGATATTTATATAAAATCATATTTTTCAAGTTGTACCAGATTAATTGTCTTTATATAAATAATTTGTTTACTTGTACAAATCCTGATATGATCGACATTTATTCGTCGATAGTTTCTCGACACAATTTCTCCTTGGTTAGTTTATCTGAGATTCCGTTTTATTTATTTTTATTTTAGTATATTTATGCACATTCTACTGTAGTACATATATATATAATATATCATGTAAACAGTATGTATAAAGTTTAATATATAGAAATAAGAATAAGGATCAATGATATAAGAATATGCAAAAAAGATAAAGGAATATTCAAAGGAACTTTATTAAAGGTAAGGTGTGTAGGGAATGTTGGAGGTATGAAATATAAATCAAAGAAAATTTTTCGCACGCGCTAGACGTGTTGGGTGAAAAATGAGCTAAAAGTGTACACTGCGAATTATTGTAGTAGACGATCTCCGCATATGCAAGCAGCCGACCGAAAAATACGCGAGAAATATTACCAACTTTCTTTATTTATTTATTCGACTCAAATGTACTATTTAAAAACCACATTTATTTAGAAAATATACGATTTTACGTGACTGATATAGAAATTATTAAAAATTCAATGGCTTTGAAGCATCTTCTTTAAATTCGAAGGGAGACACTCAACATTACAAAGGTATAATAAATCCGTAAATAAAGAATGGTGACAAGTCTTTCAGGAAAAGGATGGAGTGAGCTGGATAATTTACCCTCTAGGGTGGCTTTTCCAAATTTCATATCAAGAAATTTAAAGAGATGCTTGGGTCTCTTATCATTTTATTGGACAATCTGGTTAGTGTCTAAATCATCAATCGTTGCCTGAGATTAAGGGTATAAAAATTCATTTATTCTCTATAAATTGAAGTGGACATCCTGTCTCTAGTGAAATTTAACTTATTTCAGAGCGATTCGAAGAAAACATAAATTGTGATCTGTCGCTCATACAAGAGAACTGTAGAACCTCCCAAATTTTGACGATATAGACTAAATCAATGCAGTAGAACGCCTCTCATCTACTATTCTTTATTTCCAACATGTTTTATTTCGTCAGTAGAAGAACCCTGCCATTCACTATTAAATTACTTGATTATATTGTTTTTTTTATCTATCGCGACAGTAGCACTAGATTATTGTTTCATTTTTAAACGTTAGAAAAACGGATCGGGGATGAAGGTATTATTTACATATACTTAGGAAATGAGATCGACATATCTCGTTAAAAAAGCATGTCTAGCCCCGTGCCCGTTTCTTTTACAAGATTAAATCACATCTTTGCGTTTTCCCTCGGGGCTGCGAGGGAAAACTTACAAGTTCGATTTGCAGCGTGAATATATATATATATGTATATAGTATGGCGGGGATGCGGCGTAGTGTGCCGAAGATGTGCCCCGTGACTAAGCGCGGCGTGGCACGGCACATTGTAAAAGACGCGACGTAAGGGATGCGTGATAGCACACCCGAGTTTCGCCTATCGCATCTCTGCAGTGCAATATCGTAATCCGTCGACCGTGCATACCCGAAGCTCGCCCAACGTTCGGGGCGCGGTGATGTTAGCGCCGGTATATGCTTCGGTGTATTTGCGCTGTTTGCTCATGCGTATACGAGAATATAAACGCACATGAACGGCCTGTAACGCAGCGTCGCACACAATGCTTACGGGGGCGGTGAAGGGGGATGGGGGGGGGGGGGGGGGGGCTTTAGTCCCGATGTGCGGCTTCGTCGCTTAATACCCGAACGCTGGTTTCAGTCGACATACTGCAACGCAATGGCTGCTGATGCGAGCGGATGAGCGAAACAAAAACAACAATCACCCTCTCGTCGTCGCCGTCGTCGTCGTCGTCGTCGTCGTACTGTCCCAGCCCTCCTACTATAGCACTCCCAGCACTATCGTCGACGGAAAACTTTATACGACAGTTCGGCCAGAGTTGATTTTCTCTTTCAAGAAATTGGCCAAGTTCAGCTTTAAGGAACCATTACCAATTTTAAGCTCAAATTCACCAACGCCTCCTTTGTTTGAAAATATGAATCCAATTAAGAAATTGACGTATTTACTATTATATATTCTCAATGTATATATTTGCAATTGTATTTTTGTATGTACAACAATCTCGCATCCAAACAGTCGGAGGGGGGAAGTCGATATCAGTTCTGCAATTCGACATCTGTACCGAGCGACTTGCACGATTATTTCCAGGACCCACGTAACTTCGTGCTCCGAATCATAGATCTGTTTCGGCTACAAGGCAACTTTAAATTAGGGTCCCGAATTCAGTCGAAGAGGTTGGTATTACACTAATGTATACATCAAAGTAGATTTGAAACTACAGTGAATATCTGATACTACCACCATTTCCTTAAATAAACAATTGAGTATGTACACAACAATCATGGCTGAACACACATATATATATATATATATATATCAATGGCTAACGGTGCATTCAAGGTCCTTCTAGAGATATACTGGCAGGTTCCAGGTCCTATGGTCGTTTCCAGGTCGGACCTGGAAGATTTCTATGTCTAATGGCAGTTTCCAGGTCCGGAATGTT
>JAPYZR010001748.1:0-19844 GCA_030522945.1 Trichopria nigra
TTGCCTAATAACTGTTCAGTAAAATTATTCAAAATATGTATAAAAATATCCTGTCTAATTATTGTACAATAAAATTATTTAAATATATGCACATAAAATAAATGGGTAAATGTTACGTACATACTGTCCAGTTAAAATGAACATATTAGCCAAATTCTATTAGTTTTAAATATTAGGAATATTTGTAGCCAAAAACTGGACAGAAATTGTCCAAAAATTATCTACAAAATTATCTAAAAAATATCCATACAATCGTTACATTTCCATTAAGGAACTGGCCAGATTTCAATAAGATATTGTCCACAAACTGGGTAGTACACAAGTTTATTAGCCAAAAACTGGGCAGCATTCAGGCGCAATTTCTACCAGGGTAAGTAAACTACCAAAAAACTATCGAATAATTAGGAGCGAATTCAACCAGGGTAACTGTGCATAATTGAAGTAATAGTAATTGAATTACTATATGGGTTGTATTGGAAGACCAAATAAGTTCGACACTCGTTATCGTTAAAACAGGTAAAATTTTTATTGGTTCTTCCGAAGTAATTTGATAATTACCGAATTTTAATTCTTGAATTATAATCAGTAATATCAATACTTACTACTGTCCAGTTATCAATTTAAAAGTTTTTAACATTTTTGAAAACTGAAGCCTTTTTTCTAAAGTAATTTCTTATTTACCTAATGAAATTTAATACATTGTTGATTTTTATCTATTGTCTTGTTATAGATTTAAATTTTTCTGTTGGAATTTTTGTAAAACTGAAGCGTTCTTCTAATGAAATATCTTAACAATTACATTATGTCATTGAATGCATGTTTGTCGATATTTCTGATTTTTATTTCTTAAAATGTCCATCGATTTAATAATATTAAAAACAAATTTTTTTTCGATTATCCGAATGTCAATTTTTAATTAAAAAAAAATAATTTGAAAATCTGATGCGTTTATTCTTGTAATGAAATTTTTTAATTACCTAATGAGATTGAAATTTGTTGAAATTTGTTAATTACCTAATGAGATACATGTTTGCTAAGATTGATAATTTTACTATTTTTAAAAAATATGACATTATTTCCATGCAAAAATTATAAAAAATATTAAAATACTAAAAAATATAAAAATATAAATGTATAAATAATTCAAAATTATTATTTACTTTCGGCCAGTTATCGATTTTTTTTTTCATTCTACTTTGCTGTACGTGAACATTATTATTAATACATACTTATTTCAATTTTCAAATTTAGTAATTTTTATAATTTTATATTGTAACTTTTATTATTTTAATACATTTTTATAATTTTTTGTACCTTTTCCATTACTTATTTTCCAACTTCAATATGATTGGATTATTTAACACTTAATCCGTTTAGTGGGGTCAAAATAATCCAATCGAAGTTTAATCGCATTTTAAGAACTTGTACACTCTGTAAAATTATCCCTTTACACTTTGAATTGATTATAATTTATCGGAATATAATAAATAAATGACAGTCTTTGCGAATAATACAGTACAATTTTTTTTTTGAAGACAAAAAAATAAAAAAACTTTTTTGTCGTTTCCAAAATGACTCTAGTATATCGTTTACAAAATTCTGTCGAATTTTTTTTTCGTTATCGTCTATGGGTTAATAATGTTACTTGGCCAACTAATTGTTGAAAAATATGTTTTTTTTTTACAAAACAACCGCTGATATCTTTGAATTTAACTCAAATTCACGCGTTCAATGAAAACCACAATCGAAAATCATTAAATGTACACGGTTTGAAAAAATTAAAGAAATGGATTTGTTATGTAAAATTTAAAATAACTTATTTAAAATTAACGTCTGTTAATTTGTTTTTTCTTATTACCAAATATTGTAAATAGAAAAAGTTCTTCAGTATTTTACAATTCCTTTTCGGTAATGAAATCGTACTATTATTTATTTCTCATTGAGAATTCAAATTTCATGCATTTCATCTGAGAAATACATATTTATTAAAGAAGCCTCCGAAGTCTGATTGTAATAAATTATACAATTGAAAACTGCACGGTTCTGAAAATATTTAATGAAAGTTCATTTAAATCATTGATAACATTATAATACTCTCATGAAGCGTATCTCGTTTTAGAACTCCGAAACTTATTTAAGTCGTGTTATTATAACGCCGTGACAATAATTAGAATGTTTTGAAAATCGCATTCTCTTGTTATCAAGGTTTTGCATATTTCAGCAATAATAAATGTAAATTACGTATACAAACTACCAGAAGAACAGCGGGCGAGCGAAGTATTAAATTAGACGAGTTTCCCAACTGTTTAGATCGGACAATTTTTTTTTGAGAAATTTAGTTTCTATACCGTAAAAAATAATCTCCTTTTTAATGATCGCTCCCAGAAAAGTAGATATAAAAAATTGTATTAAAAATAGCAAAAATGTATTCAAATTGAGCAATCACTATTCGCATAAACTTGTTTCGCGTCAGTCAATCAGATCCATACATTTGTTTGGTAAATTGCAATATTTGAATTACGCTGTTATCATTTCAGGCCTATACAACCGTCAACTTGATGATTATAGTCGAAGACTATAGAAGTTTTATACGGGCAAGCGTTTTACCTGAACGTAAGCTGCACTTACTTAGGTCCCCTATTTTTTTTAACTCACAGCAAACTTTCCGAAGTTTATGTACTTAATACGTGTGAGTCATTGCTTCGTCTTTATTGTTCCGCTTATTTTCATATTGTCAACTGGAATCTTTATTTATCCGTACAAAACACGTGATATAAAAGTCATAAAAAATGTAATATTCGTCAATTATACACCTCGGTATACTCTTCATTTCGTGCATTTAACGGAAATAAGAGCATTCATAACGTTTAGAGCAACTTTTCAAGTAATCGCACGAATCAGGAAAGCACGATAATTGTTGCTCGTAAGATAATAAATGAATTAACATGTATAATTGAAAGTGATTTATTTTTAACCTAAAGGTCAGAATATTTTTCTTTGCAGCTTTAAATATCATTGCGTATATATATATATATATATATATATATATATATATCAGATTATAGATAAAGTGCACTCGAGGGGTGATACTAATGAATAAATTTATAAATTCATAATAAATTTTCGCCAAGTCCTGCAGTGTCGGAAATTCATTGGCAATAATTCGAAAAAAAAAACTAGGTTCACCTTTTGTAATTTCGCAAAAGTTGTTAAATTAGTTGAATTTCCATCATTCTATAAATGTTGAATTTTATTTTTATTTTCTTTTGTGTTTCAAGAAGTTTATTCTGGGAGTTATTAATTGTTGGATAAACTTTGCAAGAGTTATTTTAGCTTGTAAAAATCCTTATTAATTTTTTATTTTAAGAAACGTTTGACTTTGTACGGGAATTGAGCCAATCATGGAATGAATATTTATTCGTAATTATAGACATTACAATTATAGACATTACAATTATAGACATTTCAAATTCGTTCTAAAAGTGAATTTTAATTTCTCTTCATCTCCCTCCATTTTCCAAATATCCAATATTTTGTACTCTTAATGAAATTGTACTCTGAAATTTAGAGAGTATTTTTGCCAAATTCATTTTTTCCGGAGTATCCCTGGTAGAAATCGTGGTATTCCGTTATATTATAAAGGCCCTATATCGAAAAACTATTATAAAATCTGTACGAGAAAATCTCTCGATTCTATCCAGATTTTGTGTAAATAATTACTATAAATTCTGGACAGATAAAATGTGAATTCTAGAAGATATACTGGATATGATTATTTTTATACCAAATTATTTTTTAGGTTAAAATACAGTAGCTTATACCGTTAATGAAGTTAATATACATCGCAGCTATTAGGTACTATAAAATTCATCGAAATGGAAAAGAAAGAACGTGAACTATTTATAGTAAACGAAAGTATAAAGCAACATTAAAAGTGAAGAAAAATTTAAATATTTAATGAAAATGGCTCATAATGATACATACGAATCTTTTGCTAAATTGCAAATATTAGAAAAAGAAAAGGAAAATGATAGCATACATCGTATTGGCAAGGAAGAATGTCAGGATCAAGAATGAGTAGAGGAATTATGCTTATAATTAGAAGAGGGTCTTGAAGAAAGAGAAGAAGAATGTGAAGAAGTATCCTTTCATTGTATATCGGGAATTTGTTGATTTTAGGAAGTCTGATGGCTCAGTAAGAGAGTTTTTTTTTTTTTAGAAAATTACTAAACTATTTAACTTAGCAACACGTGAAAAAGTCTCTCCTCCTCTTTTTTCTTTTTAACTAGAAATTTGAGATTAAATCAAATTCGAGTGAAAAATATACATATATAAATATACATATATATACACTTGACTTTGATGCAAGGAAAGTTGTATTATCGAAGAAGAGATTATTATCAATCAATAGGCAAGCGCATCTCGATATGAGTTGTTAACATAAAAAAAATGATAAATAATAAAACGTCCATTTTACTTTTGATTTTCGGATACCTGAATTTGATCAAGATTGGAGATTATAGAATCAGAGTACTCATTCAGCATTTTCCTTAATAAACTATGAAAGATACAATTTTTTCAATTTTAGTGCATTATTTCGTTGAAGATTGTGGATATCTCGACTTCTAATTGGTCAATGTAAAAGAAACGATAACTTTTAGATTCGGTATTTTCCGCAAATTTTGAGTCGTTAATCAATTTCTTAAAATTTCTTAAAATTGCATAACAAAGTTATTATGCTGGTTTAAAATTTTGCGTGATAATGTTTTTTGTCCTTCTTCCCACCACCACTTTAGTATGAATATACCCTATATAAAAACTAAACAGATCTAAAGTTAAGGTAACTTACAAGCATACACTGAAAAAAAATTTGTTATTTTCAAGTAAATATTTACTCGAAAATAACAAAAGTACAAAAGTTATATACTTTCATTCATTACACCGTCAAATGTTATCAACGATCTAAAAATTACTCGTCTTGTTACTGAAATAGAATTGAACGTATTCTAATTTAAATTGCCTAGTAGATATGAACGAATGAATTGATTGAAGAATTTGCGCAACAAGTGACTGTAAATGATCGATCCTAGCTATTTTATTTGTCCAAATACATCAAACTGTTCGTATGTATCAAATAAAACATATAGCACTAGAATGTGTGCAAGTCATGACGTGAGCCAATGTATATATTGCCTGAAATCGAATGTTTGTTATTGCTTTTATTGAAATCTTGTATTGGATTAGTTTTTTTTTTGGCATGCTTTTGTCTTATTTGCTGCGATAAAATACGCGAATATGACCGGCTTTTTATTTCGTCGAATAGTTCTTTTATCGATACTATTTCGTCTGCTTTTATCTTTCTGCATTTTCGTGTCTCATTTTCGACTTGTTGGTCATTCTCATTCAATTTGCCATATTTACAATTTTGAATTTATTTTTTTTTCCGTAATATTTCATATTTGTTGATTTCCATCACTTAATTGCATTCAATTGTTTTCAATGATTGTCAATTACCAATAAAAAGAGGTATTGGACATTTTCAGGATGAAGTAAACAAAAATTAAAATTCTCTCACGTTTTCCGACACATTTATCAATAAAAACTATAAACAATGTACAATAAAATATGTGAATGATTTTTAATCATTTAACTTCAAACTTTGATATTTAACCATTTAACTTCAACCCGTTAGATCATTCAATTGATATATCTGAACATGAAAATCACGTAGAAATATGTATTCCAACATGGCGGACGAAATTTTGGAAAATCTTCAAAAGTCTGTTTTGTTTCTCCATAATTTATTGGATCTCATTGTATATATCGGGAATTTGTTGATTTTAGGAAGTCCGATGGCTGTAATCACGGCATCAGTAAGAGAGTTTTTTTTAGAAAATTACTAAAGTATTTAACTTAGCAACACCGTGAAAATGTCTCTCTCCCCTTTTTTCTTTTTAATGAGAAATTTGAGATTAAATCAAATTCGCTATGTATATTCTAATGTGTATAATAACTATGCTGTATTTTGTTCAACCCGAGGAAGTGGGTATATATACGATGAATTCTACATGCACGTACCCTAATAGCTCGTTTTACTTCCCGTTGAAATTCGTTCCTCCGAGATTTCCGCCATGTACATATATATATATATATGCAAGTATATATGTAATTTGGTCATGGCGACGAGAAATTACAAGCAACGACACGAAACTGACGAAATAAGCAGCGAGGTGGCTGATATCTTAAGAGCACTAACCGGGAAAATAAACTACAGTGTAAAGAAGTCACCCTGGGAAATTCAGGAGAGTCGACCCTCGCTTTAAACGGATTTGCATAAATGTGGGAATTTTCACCTGACCCGCCACGTCACGGCCCTGAATGCGGGGGTGTAAACGCGAACAGTAATGCTCGTGATAAGATAAAAGTATTCAAAATAAGAACGTATAAAGTGCCGAAATGGCGGCCCGACGACGGTATAACATCCTGCAAACGGGTCGATTTTCAGAATATTATAGGACATTATCATAATCCGAAGTTAAACTCCCCGAGGTGCACTCGGATTATTTCAAGTTCCTTAGTAAAGCTCGCTAAGCTCACTGTCGATGGTGTTTCCAACTAATTTAACGAACGAGACTCGAGATTAAATTGTTAACGTATACGTATAGCATCTCCCGCATCATGCATCAGCCTCTCATACGTACAATTTGCGTCCGAACAATTTCGCGGGGAATTTCTCCGATTCAATTTGACATAAAAATGACATCAGATTGAAAATTCGCGTGCTGGCGCAAGCACATATATTTTAATAATTGTTATATAATTTAAGACTTAATGAAAAGTTTTTTTTTTTTTGACAAAACAAAATTTCAAAAATTGTAAAATTTTCATTCGAATATAGATGTATCTTTGAAAATATGCTACATACGAAAAGTGTATACTGCATAAATGTTGCTGTTCGAATGTACAGTGAAATTTTTTTTCGTTCGAATGAAAATTTTACGATTTTTGAAATTTTTGTAACTTCCCGAGAAAAAAAGTTCAGATTAAATTAGATCTGAATTATGGCCATATCTGCACAGATATTACTGGATCAAATAAGATCTTATTCAGATTTCATCAGATCTTATTCAGATCTAATTAGATCATTGACAAGATCAGACAATATCTAACATTAGATCTTGTTATATCTGACTATAGATCTAATTGGATATAAGAATTACAGATCTCCGTAGATATGGCCATAACTCGGATCAAATATGATCTCATTAGATCTAATCTGATCTGAAAGGATATCGTTTGATCTGGAATTTTTTTTTCGCGGGTTTTGTAAACAAAATTTGAAAACAATCATTTTTGAACGTTTCATTGAATATTAAATGATATCAAAATCTCGAAAATATCGGGGAGGGTCGGGTTTTTGACCTTTCGATTTGTATATATATTTTTTTAAATTTTATTTCTTAAATTTACAATCTGTCTTTACGACACTCAGTAAAAGTTTTTTAAATACAGTGCATTAAGATATATAATATACTTAAATAACGTGCGGGTAATTCTCCCATTGGGAAACACTCATAAGAATAGGTAAATATAAATACAACTTATATATAAACATTCTATATATAAACATTATTTGCACTGAAATCTATATGAAGATCTAAGTAATATAGCAATATACTAATATACATTACGTTTGAAAAAACTTGCGGAAATTTTTTTTTTTTTTAATCGTATTTTTCTTTCAATACTCCATGAAAGGTTTAAAAACGATTTTTTTCAAATGTTCTTCCGAAAGTAAAATATATAAAATATATTAAATATATAAAATATATAAATATATTAAATATATAAAATAACAAGAGTTTTTAATGTTAATATGTAAAGAAGATTTATTTTTATCGCCCTTAGTAAAGAATGTAATGTCATTTACCGTCTGATAAATACCGAAGACGTAGGCGCAGATCTTATTATCGAAAATCATAACTTTACCTATACATTGAAACCTATTTGCTCCCAACATTTTATTAGATAACTTGTAATCTAACTATCGGCGCTTTAAGAAATAAAAAGGAGCGAAGTTTTATATCGTATTATGCACGATGACGAAATAAGGTAGGAGATTTGCGAAAAACATTTTGTTTCTAGCGTCGAAAGAAATCGATTGTTTCATTATTGTCTATTGTCTCTGTTAACGAAATTCGCGCGCGACGAAACAATAAAGTCATTAAAATTGTTAATGCGTAATTATTAAAAGTAATTTTTACAAAATGAATAGAGATATATTGAAAAATATTGAATAAAAGAGGCGAAAGAAATATATTGCTATTGTAATCATTTTCATATCTACACTTTAATTAAATACGTTGTAAGTGAACAATACACAACATTTAATAAATATTATTACATTTACGAATTGTAATTGAATATATTTTCGTTCGACACTACAAAATATACATATTTTATTCGATTAAAACGAATGGTTACAATAACATCCGCGTCAGAGTTCGTGAGTGCATTGTAAATCGTATAATCCATTATTTAATTAAATTTAATGAAATATTAATGATATTTAATACCTTTAAAAGAAATTGCTTGTTTTTTGTAAACCATGGATTGCCTGACACAACATTGGGGATTGTGATGATCAAATTACACGCACACATGTATATATATATATATAATAATGCTATCGGTTATTCATATCAATGCATCGATGTTAATTATCAAAGCACATATATATATACATTAGTTAAGAATTTGTAAACTAAATCGACTATCGATTACGTGAAATTTCATTGCTCGTAAAGATACATGGATTAGGTTTCGGCTGATTTAGAGAATATTTCTTACGAATTGGAACAAACCACCTGTTCGATTAAACTTCGACAAATCGCTTTGATGCTATTATATGCAATATTTTACTATACATTTCCCAATATCATGTAACTAATATTTCTTAAATTATTATTATTATTATTTTTTTATAAATTACGGTGAAAGTGGATTTATATTGTAGCTACTAAATTAACAATTAAAAATATTTTATTAATGTCAAGATTTTACATTTAATCAAAAACAAACTTTCTTCTGTTCTGTTTATAATATTCACGGTCTTGTTTTCCATTTTCATTACGCATGATATTTCACTTTATATTGTTGAAGTGTGGTTCTTTATTCTCTTCACATATCACGTTTAATGCTCCATTGTAATAACATCATTATGTTTATCTTGTGAATCTACAATTTATGTCAGTTTTCATAATTTTAGCATTTTTCTTTCAGCTTGATTCAGTCAAGTTTTATTAATCTCTTACGACTTTAGTTAGCTTTTGGTATTTTTACTATTTTTTTAGTTTTATAGTTTTTATTTGTCTTATCATACCTTTTGTCAATGTTTAGTCTGTAACGCGTATCAATTATTGTCAGTAGCTGTATGTTTTGAACTCTTGTGTTCTGTCAATATTTTAGTTTTTGTTTTGTTACGATTTTTTTCTAAAACTTTGCTTTGTACGCTATATTTTGTTTGTTTTTCGACTTTTGTCTTTTTTCATGATCCACTGCTGTTTGTCACGATCTGGCAACATTTGTCGTTATTTGTTATTCTCAACTTTTGCCTTTTATCCAACTTTTTTCCAGACCATTCCCCAAACAGCACATCTGACTCAGGATGCCCTCAAGAGTTCCTCAGGACGTCCAAATGTCCGCTTTTTTCATCCTCTCAACAATATCTCAATTTTCAAGCTTTCAGTTCCTTACGATATCCTCTGAACTAATGATGTCCTGAGGACAGTGAGAGGATAAGAAATGCGGACATTTGGACGTCCTGAGGAACTCCTGAGGACAACCTGAGTCAGATATGGTGTTTGGGTCTATTATATTTGAGTGTTTTTCAACTTTTTGTGTAATTATAAACTTTCAAAAGAGACGTATGTGCGCAACTTTTAAAAATCTTTGTTCGTTTTTGTAAATTTTGTTATTATTCACCTTCATTTTTGTGAATTTTTCTCTTATTTTACCTACTTTTCCTGTTATATTAGTTTTTTAAAAACTAATGTTTAATTTTTTTTGTCCGCTTTAAATATATTTCGTTTTTTAATTTACTATACCAACTTTTGCACCTTATGTCAGTCTTATTCTTAAACATTTGTCATTTTTGGCAACATTCGTCTATTTTTTGTTCAAAACTATTTTACTCAATAAATTTTTGTAAATTTATTTGAACGTTTACTATTTCTTGGAAGCGTTTATTAGCGACATTCGAATCGTTCTTATATTGTCCGTACATGTATACTTGTGCGTTCTTTGTCCAAGTTTGTCTATTCTTCAACATTTCGAAGTCCTTTTATTTTCATATTTTTCAACGATTGTTCATTTTTGTACATTTTTTATTTTAAAGTTTACAAAATCGTGCAAAATCGAACCGACAAAATTTTTTACATGAGAATGTCGAAAAAATCAGATGAATAAATCATGAAATTGATCAGGGGAAAAGTATGATTTCAAATCCGTCCAATTCACATCCAATCATGAAACTTCGCGGTGTAAATAATTGAGGGAAAATGCGGAGAATGCAATTTTCACTATGGAATACATCTGTCGAATCCATATCAATTTTTAACTAAATTAAACTTTTTTAAACATTTACCATACCCAGAAAATATATATACGCAGAAGAGAGATGTATAGGGATGAAAATGTTTTATCGCACACGTTAAAATCAATTATACACGAATCTTGTCGTTATTTCGAGCAAAGCAATTAGTAGATAGAACTTTACGTTTGCAATAATTCCACTGTCGTTGAAAATTTCTTGTATATACTAGACCAAACGACTCGTTTAATGTGTCGTTTCATCTTTAGTATCGCGTCTGTTGCTCGTTACGAAACGAGATTACCAAAAGATATTACAAAAAAAAAGACCAAATAGCCTGTAATTTGACAATGCAATATGTTCAATTTTAACTTTATTAAACCGTCGAGTTAAAATGAAGTAATCCGAAATTCTACTCGCATAAAATGGACAGAACAGAATAAATGTCTCCTGGTATATGGCCCTGGAGTTATAACCGTATAGGTGTACTTTTATTTGACGTAAAAGTTTGAATTTAATTGAAAAGCACATCGTTTTAGAAAATTGTAAGTTTATTTAATACTTGTATCTTCTGTATTTGTTTATCAAAATTGTTACTTTAACGACTTCATATTTTACCTTAATTAAGCTAAACATAATTAATTCTTAAAATAGAAAGTGGAAAAATAATAACAAGATAAAGAACATTTTCATTAATTTTTTCCCCCTCGATAAGCTCCGTGTATTACAATGGATGTATCGTGAAATTGTCAGGATTTACAGGACGAAATACGAGAGATATTGCGATCTCCGCTAAACTAACTTGATTGAATCTAATTCACTATAGAACGTGCGAAGGTAACACGTATACTGACATTCTTCATCCAGTACACAGACATAAAAGTCATAAAAGAGAAGATTTGTTAAAAGCTGTTTATCGTCATCTATTCAAAAACGTTTTTAAAAGTAAACATAAAAAACAATCGTAAAAAATGAGCAATTAATTTGTGATGTATATATACGTGCGGAATGTGCAGGAAAATTTATGATAAAATAATTTGATGGGTCATGATGATACCGAACACGTTTGATACTGGTATACATACCGCCAATCATTACTCGACATTTAATTAAGCGATAATGATATTTTAATTAATGCAATGAAAGTAGGAACAATTAAACACAATAATAATACGGAAAAAATGTATGAATTCGTTTTCACGGAGCTTTTAATGATTTGTATTTTATTTTATTTCACGCTTGCATTTTGTTGCATGCCTATTTTTTTGTAACATTTCTCAATCTGGAATTAAAGAACGATTAAAAACAAAAACTTATTTATTCCACTGGTAGAAATTCTGTCCAATTTCACTAGATACAAACTAGCTGCTGTCTAAAATTATGTTTAAAAGTGTATACAATGAAAGTGTTTACAAAATGAATACGAGCAAAGAACATGATGAAACTTATGAAATAAGTGTTGGTACGTATCACGACGTATTAAATGTCATTGGAGATCATTATCCCTACGGTGTACGTAATGCTTTCATATAGTAAATGTACATAACAATATTACAATAATATTAGGAAGAATGTAGGCAGAAATTGAATAGAAAATGCTTAGAATAGTTTGGTGCAATTTCTACGAGGGTCACTTATTCCTTCGATTTCTATTTCAATGATATATGAAGAAAGTTTATGTTTTAGTAACGATTCAAAGCAACCCAATTTCCTATCGAGATACCTGGGAAAGCGATTCTAGGAAATTACCATTTCCCTAGGATAGAGTTATGGTCCCTCGAAATGGACACTTTCCTCAGGGACACGAAAAGCAGGAAGACATTGCACCCAGAGGTACATTTCCTGAAATGGACAGTTCTTGTAATACTGGGATTTCTAAAATGAATACTACTATAACAAGAAGAATACTGAAAACGGTCAAATTTCTAAAAAAAAAAAAAAAAAATACACTCATAAAGAGTAACTGGCACGAGATGAACGATTTTTAAAAAGTATGTTTCAGTGTAACTTACTAAAATAAAAACCATAAACTAACTCGTATCATTTGTTGTATTGAATTTTTCGACGTTCCAATTCAAAAGTTCGATTACTAAATCGTATTTTGATGTCTGATTTTTCGAAAAAGTCTAAAGAATGTACTTCTCTAGCTTATTGGCTTAAAGTATAAGAACAATATTTTCTTTATTCCCAACTTTTACCCAAGTTGTACTGTAAGCCCCTGGGCGACTTTTTTAAAGCGTCACTTTTTTATACACTGGACCACCACTTTCTACGACTGATTTAAAGACAAAATATATATTTTTATACCTTATTACTTATGCAAACTTGGAGAACAGGTTATTTTTCGCCAAATAAAATTTACGTTTTGATATAAAAAAATATAAAAGAAAATTCGTTTTTATGCATATACAATGGTATAAGGCCTTAAAAAAAGCTTTTGTCTTTAAGCTTTGGTTACAATTATATTGGATAGAAAGTTCAGCCGGTCTGAAATATTACCTGGACTCAAATATTTATCTGCACAATGAAATTTTCAATCGATTACATTTAAACAGGATTCAAATAATAGTATTAGATTTTTTGGTTCTTATGAATATTTCATTATAAATAAAATATAAATAAATAAATTTAATTATAAAATGAATTCTTTTCTTTTTAAGATTCTTTTACAACGATAATTGAAATGATTATTAAATCTAACGAATAATTGTCGACATTATATTAACACGAATCTTGTAGTGTGTAAACTTAGGAAATGGTGTCACAGAAATGTTAATCTAAAATACAGTATTTTTAATTGTGTGCAGTTATCTTTGAATTATAAACAATGTTAAAATATAAGATTTAATTTTAAAGACATTCATTTTGTCTATCATAAATATGAATTCGCTTTGAACATATTTTAAGGAGTAACACACTCTAGCAGCCCGAAAAAATGGCAAATTTGCACGATTTTTTACAAGAGTAGGAAAGAAGGGATCAAATTTCTTTTTAGAGGGTTTATTATCCATATATTGAGGTACAAAAATATATATTTTTTTTACATTTGAAAATAAAATGGCGGTTATACAGTGGATCTCGTGAGAAGCCTTTTCTTCAAACCTCCAAACGGGAGGATACTTACAAAAAACCAAAGAAATTCTTAATCTATAATAACGTTAACTTTGGAAGTACTTAGGGTTTTTCTTTATTTCAATTTCTGTAAAAATGGCGCACTTCTGAAAAAAGTCGATTTTTGTCAAAAAAAAACGAAGTAAATTGTTCATAAAAAAAAAATTTATTTTTTGTTTACCTCTAATCTGCGTTGCTTGCACCATACATTTATCCATCCAAATTAATATTTGCCTCCTCCTCCTCTATTCTGATCGATTTTAAATCTAATCAATTTTTTGAAATTTCTAGAGTGGTGTTACGCCTTAATACATCGTAATTTGCACCAAACCGATCGACACTTGTTAAAAGGTGAATAATGTCAATTCTTGACGAAAAGGGACTCTTTAAATAGCTGTGTATATATATATATATATCTATGTGAAATAAGTCACTTCTGTGCGACAGACCTTTGAGACCAATTAAGTTAGGGTCAGTTATCCGAGAATGATGATACGTTGCGACCCTACAATCTGGTCAATGTTCACACTTTACTTAGTAAGGACGTGTAATAATTGTTACCATTGTTATAATTGTATACATATTTTGAACTCTATACCAAAAGAAACTCCTGATTGGACGTGTTTTGAATTCATTACCAAAAGCAACTCCTGATTGGATGATGAAGTATGAAGATCCTTTAAGGAACGCTAATCAATGAAGGACACAAACTATTCCTATCTTCCATGAATACGATTTAGATCTTGTTTGGTGGCATGTCAAGAAAGTACAATGTGATGTTCCACAGTATATCTGATAGAAATAGTCACTTAAAGCAAGAGGTGAACATGGATAACGTGTATTATGTGAATAGGAAGTTATGTACGTTCGTAGCGAGATATCAATTGATATCCAAAGTAAAATTATATTATTGGACTGGATTCAAAAGTATGTTTATTTCCAAAAATTCTAGTTCATCATTGGGGGGAGACATCGCGAACATCAACTCACAGACTACAGACTCTATCAAGGATCATTAAAAAATCAAGTATCCAATTAGCACTGGACTCTAGACGATTAGCATTGGAGGACTCTTCTAATTTTCCTTCATTCATCCACGGATTTCCCTCTCCTTTAAGTAATATCAATCTCCTCCAAAAGGTAAGATTCCCCAATTAGCACTTAACGTCCATTGCGCGTCCATCATTCGTCCATGGAAGAAATTTGTCCATTAAAAAACCTATTTATATTTATTTCGACTGGACATTCATTCTATTCGTATTTTACCCTACACGAATGCTTCATCTTGAAAGCTAAATATAAACAAATGGCAAAAATACGTATAACCTGAAGGCCAAAATGCCGAGAACAATGCGATACTTAAAAATCCAGCAATTATTATCAAACATCTTACGCCGTAATCGCCGCAGTTTCGTCTACAATAAGACCCGTTTACGTAGCGATTTCTCACGGCATGCCCTGCGGTTTTCAGGTCGCGACAATACCTCAGCCCCTTATCGCTAAATATGTCTCACGGCGAAAAAGGCGACTACAATAGCAAGTACAGCAACACGCGTCACCGGCAGCATTCCTCATTCCTTATTCCAGTCTTTTCCTCGCTGATCTACGGAAACAATGAAGCATGCACTTCTTCTTCGTCGCAGTCCATTTGCCACCTCGTCTTTTTGCATTCCCGGCCGGAGCCAGACTCGGGTGCAACCCACTCATCGACCCAGCTTGTGCCGGCTTGACGCGTAGGTGTTGCATTCGTCTATATATACACACACACACATACAAAAGGTGTGTTTGTGCCTGTGTGTGCGCGAATACCCACACGGGGAACTTGTACGCCCCTATATCCGGTAGCCGTCGCTGACGACGACGACGAGGAGCTTGGCCAACTTTGCGCACTAGATAAGCGGCTCTTAATTATTAGCCCGGCACATCTGGGGATCCCCCTTTGCCCATTCAGGAGATGCGTGGGCGTGCACTGTGTATATGCCGGTGCACGTTCTGTCAACCAACGGACGTCGGGTATCCTTGCGCGGTTTACCCTCGTAACACGCCGTAAGTTTCTAATGTAAACATAAAAGACACGAGCATCCCCGGTGCGATGTAATATTACTCGGTTTATTGCGCCATCGGTTATCCCCGCTTATAGGGTTGCTCGCTCGGGAAAGGCTAGTGTAATAGTAGGGGACGTTGGGACACGATATAGAGTGAGAAAGCGAGCTGAACGAGAAAAATGAGGGGAGTGAGAAACTTTAAAAGGCAGCCAATAAATAAATATAAAAACGAAAAGGCGTTGGGAAAATGACTTTTTAATTCGGAAGGCAGATACGAATATATAACGGGTGTCCCAGAATTGGCGAGAGTGATTTTTTATGAAATTACGTGGGATTTTCCATCCGAATAAAAATATAAATATGAATTCTTACACACTTTGATGTCCACATTTTGAAAATGATCACGAAATTTTCATGACGTTTCAGAATTAGGAATTCATATATTTCAAGAAAAAAAAAGTATTACGATCGATGAATTTCAATTGTTTAGCAATTAGATAATTTCATAAAGAATCACCTTCAGTGTCATCCGTCAGTTTTGGACACCCTGTATATAACCTTCCTTTGAAATTTTTTACTTTTTTTTTTAATTGCATGATATTTTTCTGTTTCCTTACTTTTTGCATAGTATGAAAAATATGACTTTCAAGAAAAATAATATACGTATACAGACTGTCAATAAAAAGGCACATTTTCAAGCAACTGTGGCGAAAAATAGTATTTGTGTCACGGGCATGCGTGGTGTGAACGAGTGGGGCCTCGTTTCCTAAGGTAGTCCACATTGCAAGGTACACGTTCTATATTAGAATCGTGACTCTATATAGGGGTCAATTCTCGAGCTCGTGCGTAAATTACCGCATGCAATCTGTATCAGCCAATCACAAATTAGCAAGTCTCACATCAATCGAATATTAGCATAACCTGACCATGCATTGTATAGTATGTTTGGCTGTCAAATTGAATTGATGAAACAAACGTATTACGGTATAATCCACGAAACTGCCAATCATATAGCATTTTATGAATAAATGATGATTGCATCAATTGCAAAAATAAAGCTTGCATGTATTTAATGTGAAACGTTGTATTGACACTTTTTTTTTTGTTTGTTTCACATTTGCTCCTTTGTGTTATGATTATTATCTATGAGAAATGCGTTCCCGATAGTTTTACTTTGAATAAAATATGCTTTTACATATATCTAAATGCCAAATCTGAATTTTCGCATATTACGTCCGCCATTTTGGATTTTTAAATATTCACCACGTATTCGTATTTATCGAAGTTCAAAGTTGCATGAAATACCAACTGGCAGTTTATACACCTTTCAATTCACTTCAAATGAAACACGAATTGTAAAACACACCCATTTACGTATTGGGAAGCCGCCATTTTGATATTCGAAAATAATGTCCTGTTATTTTGAAAAATCAGAAAAGTGATCCTTAACATTTAATAAGTTATTTCAATCGACTTAGACAGAGGAGACTGAATTTTTTTCTCATTTTCTCTAAACGCAGTTTTTTAAATTCCTTTTTCAAAATGAAAATGTTATTTAAAAAAATTTCCCGCCATTTTACATCTGCCATTTTGTATATTGAAAATCTAACCTCAGATTCGTACATAACCAGTGACCCTCAGAATATAGAATCACGAGATATGAGAAAAATCCCATAAGATGGAAAAATGTGTTTTTTCTTCAAACGATTACCCACACGGTATTGAATATCACAGTAATATCACAGCGGACATGTAAGCTTTCTGTGATATATATGTAATATTACAGAGATATTGTGATATATTTGTGATATTTTATCCCGTCAGGGTAAAGTAAATTACATTAATTAAAAAAAAAAAAATCATAGTTTTATTTTATAAAAGGAAGACAAATGAGTATATATATGAAATTAAATTATTATTACAACTAAGTATTCAAGGTATGCATTTAAACGATAAAGAATTTCCTTTATATGCGCACAAATAATTAATGTAATATATACAAAAACGTTTTATCATGAAAGAATTACGTTGAAAGTATGTCTGTATACCCATTTATCCATGAATGAAGCTCGTAACTTCAGATGTAAAATGTAACGAATCAATTGTTTGGTATTGAAATTCAACCTATTATTAATCTGCTCGTCAAACATGAATATTGTGAGAGCTATTTGAATTAAATCAAAGATAGGGCAAAATGTTCACCGTGGTACAGATATGGCAATTACATATTCGTCAGAAGACAGAGACACAACAGACAGACCCACATTTACGACACAATATTTCACGCACATTAATTTTTCTATAATTCTTCATTTATAAGTTTTGTTTTTTCAAAGAAATTATGAGTATATATGTTGATATTTTAATTAAAAAAAAATAAATACTTTTTCAGTGATTGAATTTCGCAAGCTTAATTTTTTGTTACTTTCTCTACATCGTCGTATCGTTCTTTCAAATATAAACGCTTATAGAAAAAGTTTCGTAAAGAAAATATTTAACCAATAAAATGGCGTAATAAAATTTATTAAATAACGAGAAAAGCAAAACAATTTACCTAATTAGTGAAAGGTTTTATCGAAACGCCGAGCTGCACGCCTCCAACCTCAATATCGGCAGATGTGCATCTCGAATTCCGTTTGCCGCGAAAATGAACATATAATTGCCGTGCTGGTGATATTGCTGAAGTCTTTTTTATTTATTTTCTCGATGCATTTATATTTTCTAATTTTCTCGGTCTATATATTCCCTAGATATTCAGCAAGAAAATTGATTAGAACACTATCCATGCTGTATGTATGAAATGATAAAAAAAGTCGAGAAAACTTCTATTGATATTTGCTTATATATAAGCTGACACTTAAGAAGATGACAACATATATACAATCAAGAAAAACATTTTTCTTTTTTGTTCCAGGACGACATTTTACTAGTTGCAAGTCTCTGAGTGACTTTTTTAAAACAAGACGTGCCTAACAAGTACACAAAACATAATTGAAAGAAAATTCAAAACTCAATTAACATTTTGAGGTCTATTAAACAATGAAAGGTTTATTTTCTCACATTAATCCGTACTGATGAATTACATCTAAAGTCAAATCACTATGTCAGCTTTAAATGTATAAGCAACAGTTGGGTATATCAGAAAACAGAAAAGCGATTACCGATCTCTAAGTGCATTACTTCCGATTTATTATTAACGCTAATGCTTCTTCCGGTACTCGATTTAAAAGGTAAAGTTAGAAAATTTATTCAATTTCACGGAACTCGATAAAAAATTAAACATTGACAATCAAACTTTTCTCAATACTCCTCTCGCTCTTACTCTCGAGTTATCCACTCGAAGCAACGCTCAAGAATCGGATCCATAAGTTTCAATCGAGTCTACTCAATTATACATATTCAGCAATAACTTGGATAACAAACGAAACTTTTTAAAATGTAAATACGACGAGTTGCTAAGAATAAACAATCCACGTTTTCATTAGAACTTTTCGTTCATTCGACTCTCGGCGCAAAGTTCGACATTTGCTGTATTTAATAATGTATATATTATACCCAAAATTCAAAGTGTCTAAGTTACCAAAGGAATCTGGAAATATATTAAATTTTAAACTTTTTTTATAAAAATATTTCCATATTTTCAATATTTTTACCTTTGTTGATTTCAATAACCCTTTGTACATTTAGAATGATTAGAAAACATATAAATATCAAGATAATTACATATGTATATATATATATACTTCCCTTTGATTAAAGGAAAGATAATACCTTTTACTATATTATCACATTAGTTAATTTTTGCATATACATGTTTGCATTAGGTTCTAAAATATTTTCTCCAGATTCGAGATCAGAGATATCTCGATTTATAAAATTGGTCAATTTTACAAAACTGATGACTGCGTTATTTACTATGAAATTCCGCGTATTTTGAATATTTGTTTATAATAACTGTGACACATTTAGTTTAATAAATAAGATTCGGTATATATATATAGGGGAAATCGGGGTATTCTTGGACACATTTTTATTTTCACCAAAAACTTTTAAAAAAATTGCTTTTTTTCAAATTTTTAAAGTTCAATTGTGTGGTA
>JAPYZR010001749.1:0-19841 GCA_030522945.1 Trichopria nigra
TCAGGGTCAAATATGAATCTGACATATTTTTCACTATTTTTATTGTAATCAGCACATCAAAAAACATTGAAAAGGGCTCTTAAACCCTCACTTATAATTCTTTACATTAGCCTCAACTTTCTCTCCGGGAGTGGTCCATATGTGGACCAGCACTCCGAGTGGCGACTTGTCATAAAATGTTCATTCATTTAAGTCATGAAATTCCGCTAAAATGCGAGGTCAATTTTAAAGGAAAAATCCCCGGAGCGAAAAGGTTAAACATTTTTAAGTTTACTATTTAAATTTTTTAATTAGGTCATATTTTGAATCGATATTTTTGTGCTTTAGCTTCTATTCAAGTTTCCCAAATGCAAATAATCATCGCGGTTGTATAGGGTAAGACTCTTCAGCGAAACTTTGGAGATATAAATCTTCGTTTATCGAGCTTCCTAATGAAATATGGATTTCCATTAATCCATCCTTTTGATGGAATAAATAAAATGTCTCGGTAATCGGATAAATTCAATGACAAATGCTGAATTTAATATCCTCGTTGTTGTTTGTTCCCCTCGAGGTATTTTCTTCAATACAGAGCACGAGGTTGGAAGAATCAATGAGATTCCAGGTAGCATTCCTGGTAACGTTTTATTCTTAGTGTGATTACACATCGGTACTCGTGAAATGAAAAACGTAAGAAAAGGGATTGCGAGACGCGCGTGTTAGTACGGGTGCTCATTCCAAGTAAGGGACATGGAGCTTCGGCGGCAAGAATCAGATGATTTCAACATGGCGCCAAGTATTTAGTAATCACCGATCCGTTACAAAGGGGGGACACATCCATGTGTGATATCAGAAGAATACCAAACCATACTTCTTCTCTCGTTTCTGTACACCGGTACAGCAGTGTTCCTGTTTTCAGTGCTTCGTTCCATTTATTATACTATTTGCACTCGTATGATTGGAAACTGTTTCTAGACACGGAATTGGGAATAAGAAAGAAATACGATTGTCTCCGTTTTCTGTTTGCGTCTCGCAAATGGCCCTATATTTTATAGTGGGTTACGAACCACTTTTGGCGGAGCCGTTATTTCCAGAGCTCGTAAGTAAAGCGATTAAAAAGGCAAGAATAATGAAAAGAGACTGCAAGAAAAGAAGGCCTGGTTTGACGTAACAGCGAACAACGGTACTTTGGTAAAATCGATCTCGTACGTCGTAAAGTCGTTTATTGGTGGAAATGATAGTCGCTGTAAGCACAATTGCGTAAAAACGCACGTGTTCGAATGTTCCCGGCGCTACTGCTCATTGTGGTGAGAAAATCGGGTATAGGAAAAAGTTGGCTCATTTAATTATCGGAGGAATTATTCCTCGCAGCCTTTCATCATAATAAATTGGGTCTTGAAGAAGTCGGTCAGATGCGTGAGTGGATGTAGAATTTGGAAGTTTACGCTTTAACTGATAGCAAACCAGCCTTGGATCAAGAAATGGTCACTTTCTAAAGTGCTAAATTCTTCACACCTTCGTGTGTAATATCCACATTTCCTCAAAATTAAATGATCTTGTGAGTTTGCTGAGGTGCCTATATATTACTTTGTGCCGATAGGATGAGTTGCAACCAACTTATATTATGTTAATTAGTTTCTACCAATTGTTTATGTAATGCTAGCTTTCTGCATCTTGATTCATCACTATGATACACTACAGTGACGCCTTAGAAATGCAATAATTTTCATGCACACTAATATTACTGATCGACGAACTTCCAATGATGATCGATGTCCATACAGAGATTAATATTGAAATTAGTTATGGCATTAGAAAACAAGAAACGGCATTATGTAACATGAAGATAAATAAACAGTCTTGGTGTAGTCGCGCATGCTTTTATTGACATTTATATTTATCTGATGCGTCAGATTCATTATATGAGATATGATAAATGGTATCTTGATCGTGTGCTATCAAACTGCCGCACTTATCCATCGAAGTCAAATGTGCTTTAATGTCGGGCGATGCGTCATTTCTCACTATTTTATACATTTTGTGTCTATGAAGTAGAAGTTTTGTGCAATTGCTGATTGACCAAAAATCATTACAGAATGCAGGTAAATTTTTCGGTTTCTTTGATGTTCGACACGTTTTTAATTGTTACCCATCTTTATAAAGTTTTACTTCTGTTATACATTTTTGTTTGTTCACATTTTTATCTATTTGCATTTTTTTACTATTCCTGAAGTTGACAAGGGCATATGGAATACTGTTTATTATATGCTAAATGATGCAATTTTAATTAATTTTCGGAATATTACACGGAGAATCAATTCATTCTTCAACATCTGATGTCATGAATGCGACTTAAAAACCATTAAATGACATCAAGTGTTGTCGTAACATGCTACGACGTGCGACTTCATTCGTTATAGACCTTCGAATTTTTCGGAGACACGAGATATTATTCCATTTCAAATAGTACTTTCGCACGCGTGTCATGTCAAACGAGTATTTTGCTATGAAAATATATAATAAAAAATTATCAAAAGCGCAGGAACTTTGGTTAGGTTACCTGTAAACCTTTGGAGGTTAGGTTTGGTGTTAATAGTTTGAATATTGTTAATAGTCAATAGCAAGTTTTGAAAATTTCGTAGCGCTATATCTGATATTTTGAAACCGACCTTTTCTGTTCGTATATCAGTGCATTGCCTTACAAGGGTATAAAGTATAGACTTTTATGCAAGTGTGCTGGTAAATTCAAAGAAAACGGCGCGATTATAACATACTCGTGCGTATTTCCAAGCCATCGAAAAGAAAGCAAGCAATAACTAATTAAACGATAAGTAATTAGCGATATCCGGCGATGTAAAATTGTCGCCTGATCGTCGTAATACTACCGATCTTCTCTTTTCTTTCCATTAGCAGCTTCGCTCAGCCGGTTACCTGACCGAGTTTCTTTTTGTTCAAACAAGTCTCCATACATACCGCACGGCAGTTGGTCTCGTCTATATACCGTTTTCACAGAGGCGTTAATTTTTTTTGTTTTTTTGTGCAATTGGGATTTCCGTTCCTATAAAAATCGCACTGGAATTGTTCAGGAAATACGACCGAGAAATATAAAATATATATATACACTTAGATCAAAATGTTTACGATTAAATGGACACATTTAAGGCATGTTATAATTGAGAAAAATAGTAAAAAGATCTTGGTAATGTTTTACAATAATGCACCATATCAACAAGTCATTTCTACTTTTTATGTAGAATTATGAAAATACACAATATAACTGAATACGGGTTTGCGACTTGACGCGAAGTTTCACCATTCAGTGAAAGACCAACTTTAAAATTCAAATTCCAAACTACCGTTAAATAAAAATATATATACATAGTCATAGAATTCGTAGAGAACTAATTTTTATGAAACCACAATCTTTTTATGATGGAAGTCTTGCTAAAAGTTAAGTGCACACACAATAAATAGCTCGGCTGCGGCGTTTGTTGACGTTGTTTATCTCGTTGTCCTTGATTGTTTTGCATGAGTGCTTTCTGCTTTGCTCTGCTCGCATCTGAAATTCTCAAACAAAAGCATGATTACAAGATCAACCCCGGTTAGTCTTTGGCTCGCCTTCTATATATACTCGCCCATGGTGCAATAACAAGTAGTTGCATCCGACTCGCGCAGTCGCCATAGCACAGAAGACTTCGTGGGGAAAGGTGAGGATGGGGAATCTCTTTATACCACGGCTTTGAAATAAGAGCACGCAGGAAAACGCACATGCGGCATATATAACCAACTTACGCGTTATTGAACGACTGCTCGAGAATGCGAACTTAACGTCTACAGTGCAGCATCAGCTGTTGGCGACCAATGATAAGCTGACGGGGGGATTATTATTAAGACGTTTTGCAATAAATTGAAATAATACATGTGATCTTGAATTGCAAACCCATGATAATTAATGTGGGTCTTTATAGTTATAATGTTAATGTTAAAGCAATGGATTTGATCTGCTAAATGCTACAACATTACGTAATGGATTAACTGATTGCAGTGAAAATATTATTCCAAAGCATTGTGCTAAAGTATTACTAGCGGAGCCTCCTTCGGACCTCCTGTCCACTTTAACATTTACTATATTATAATATATCTGAGCATAGCGGCTGCTACAGTTTTGCAGTGCTTTGAGGTTCACGCGAAATTGCAATAAGACTGCGACCACCATTTCCGCTCATCGTTGGCGTTGAACGCTGAATGTCAAGACGAGATTTATGAAAAGATTTTATCTTATTCGAAGTATTTTGATGGCATTCGCTTATTGTTTGTAATGTAAATAGGCATAATTATTATACGTGTATTACGACAATTTGAAAAGTTTATTTTGTAAAAAATCCATGAGTTACTAGTACTAAACCCTATACGTTTATTTAACAGTGACTTCTTTCTCTCCCGTCTTATCATATTCTCTACATGCGCATAACAATAAATGGGTTTCGTGTTGTGTAATTGCGCCAGATTAGCATCATCGCAGGGAAATCATAAATTACACGAGGAAATGTCACAAAACCATTCCTTCACAATAGCGTACCGAAGACTTGTAAAAGGTCACGGTTTTCATATGTCTATAGGGACGCTAATGTATTAGATATAGTCACTATAGTAGTCACCACAACTGCAAGGGTCAAGGCCTGAAAATTCAAAAAACCGGCAATCCATTGGTTAGAAAGTCGTTCATCATATTGGATTTGCCGCCATATTGAATTCTGAAATTCTCTCTTTATATAGATTCGGATTCAAAACCTTGGTCAGTACATTGCCCAGTTCAGTCCTTTAGAGGTTAACGATCTTTTTTCAAAGGATACCTCAGTAGAAGATGTCAAAGGAAAGGTTATACCAATTGTTAATATACCAAATACGCGCCCATGAGCGTGAGTGCGTTTACCGTACTAAGTGTTGAGGTTCTAACAGTTAGGGTTTCCAATCTGTTCACAATCTACACAACCGCATCTGCAATCACACCAGAGTATCTTGACAGTGAAGAGCTGAATTCACCTTCCCAGGAAGTTTCACAAATATTCGTAGATTGCTTATAACTTTACATGCATGCTCTTATGTATATGTGCATACTTTTGTGTCAGATGACGTCCTACCTCAACAGAGCATTGTCAGTTCTCTGAAGAAGCTCTATTTGGAAAATTGTAAAACTGATCTTAAACGACACGACTAAACAAAAAAGATTCATTTAATACTGCTTGTAAACAACAAATGTACGAATGGTTTGAATCAAATGGCATTTTCCAAATAAATGTTTGCACTAAACACGGGTGATCGTCATAATCTAACGTGCTGAGCCGAAAACCTCGTAATCCAGAAAAATGTCTGCATTCACATTCGGCAATCGATGCGAGAAGAGGGTGGACAAGATGTTTGGCTTTCTGCCCGATCATCATTATATGTGTATATATATTTTTTACATTTATTGTTTTTTTTTTATTGTTTTTTTTTATTGTTTTTTTATTGTTACATTTATTGTTTACAAGCAATATTATATGAATCTTTTTTGTTTAGTCATGTCGTTTAAGATCAGTTTTACAATTTTCCAAATAGAGCTTCTTCAGAGAACCGACAATGCCCTCTTGAGGTAGGACGTCATCTGACACAAAAATCTGGGTCAATTCTATATTGGAAACGATATAAAGAATTTTGATGTTAAGAAAATGCACGTGCAGGGAAAACGATATATGAAATTGTAGGTTTGGAAACATTTACATTTTCGAATGATTTAACTTTTGATTAATAAGTTAAACAATGATTATATGAAATTCTTTGGTTTTGCAATTGTGGAACGCAATACGTTGTGCGTTAAACGGCAACGTCCGCAATGTAAGATACTACTATACTTATCTTTATCACCTTATCACTGCGTTCATATTTCTTGCACTGCTAAAGTTGTTACAGAATGGTATAAATTACTCGAGTCTAACAAATTTGAAGTAAGATCGGATGATGGTAGTAGTCCACTTTAATTATTTTTTGCACAAAAGTATTTAAATTTTTAAAATCAGCTGTGTAGTATGAATATTTTACGAGAGTTGTTGATAAATTATTTGGCACTACAAACTGACTGGTCGTCATCTTAGTCAGTCTTTTGTAATTTAGGGAGGATCCCATCGCAATGACGAGCCAAGATTTCTTGTCCTCCCCTTTTCGCTCAGTAAGATTTATTTCCTGAAAATTTTAGTCGAAACGGTTAAAAAAAGAAAGGACAAAAAAAAGTCGGACAGTGCTGTACGTTGCAGGTCCTTTAATTGTTATCTCTTGACATTCCTATCGAAGTGCATAATTGAAAATTTATTAGCTTTGCCGTTCTAATTTATGTATCTCATTTGGCGCATAAATTTACTTTCTGCTTCAATCAGGGGGAAAGACGGCGAAGCACTTTACGCAGAATTGGCGTTGATAATTTCTTGCAATTAAAGGTCATCAAGGACATAATTACAGAATACGAGTGTAATACGTTCCACAAGAGAAGCATTTATTACTTTGATTTTGTTATAAGGAGAATTGGTTAATATTTAACAATTAGCTGACTAATCAACAACAAACTTACGAACTGCGTTCAACTAGAATTTAATCTCTGAATAAACGAACAAAGCAAAGCAAACCAAACAAACAAATCAGAGATTGCCCAGAGTGGGAAGAGAAGGTTTCCCGTTTTTCGCTCCATCCTTATGGTGATGTTTGCAGGTTTTTATGTTTCTCACATAAATAAAAGAATTGGATAATATTGTGTCAATCCTGGAGAAAACTCACAAGAGGTCGAAACGTAAATATATTTTCAAATATATTGTAGAAAACAAAATCCTACCCTGACCGACAAAACGAAGAAGGAGAAAAAAATGTTCCTAAAATAGCTGTAGACACAGGGCGTCTTAATTTCTCGTTGTATATTATTTCCATACCCGAGGCAGCCATGTTAGACTGGATCAGTTGCTATTGGTCGAGCACTTATCTTTTTATACTGCTGCGGATAGTTCATCTTGTAAACACATGATGGGCGTATATGTCTGCCAAATAGGTCAAAATTTCAGCCATTCTACGCTTTCTTCCGCTATTTATTCATAGCTAATGAGGAAAATAACTAGCATGCAAGATTATCATCATCCAAATATGGTGACGATCTCTGCTATAGAAATAACGCGACTTACCTGCAATTATAATGACAGATATTTTATATTGTTAGTTGTATCGTTATTTACGATGCGGCGAAATTCTAGTGTCGCATCAAGCAATCTCTTAGGACGAAAAGGTAATGTATTTATTTACAGTTACGAACGTGGTTATTTTTTAAAATGATTAAACGGTTTATCGTTGGATATCACGAAGGCAATTACGTATTCATCCGCGTTTCGTTTCATCCGTGTATACATTACTAACAAAGTTAAAGCGCGTCTGGCTCATCCGGCATCCTCTCAGCGAGGTCGACGTCTCCGCATTCAGCATGACGAATGTTACCCGAGACTCGAAGACGCGGTCATATATGCTGTTTGATTTAATTAGCTTTTTGCAGCCTGCCGGTGTCGTACTGTTCTAATTGCGTGGTCTCGGTTAGGTTGGAATCGTTTTAATTAAATAGGGAAGTTATCCTTTAAAGAAGCATGAGGAATACATCTTTAACAATAGTAATCGTCTGCTTAGTAATAGCCCATTTTACTGTTAAATGCATATGCGAATGAAACTGACGCGAAACTGGATGAGACGTTACCTGCGAGTTGGCACCACTTTTTTTTCAGTCTTGTGAAAGCAACAAATAACGTGCACATTTACTTTCCGTGAGGAATAACGTAATCTTTTTTTTTTGTCTAAATGCAAATTTGGGTCATGCTTAATAACTTCTTGGTCTTGTACGTACTAAAGATACCGAAGTACAGGATCATGATAGGCTGAAAACCCTACAAATTTACTTGTTAGAGATAAAAGTTACCTTACGCTGGGTCTTGCTAACGACCATTCATTCTAATTGTACGATTTAAAGCCTAATTTCATTTCCTATCAATTTGAGTGTGCATGTGTACAGAACATGTAATCCTGAAAAATGATAGGGAACCTACCGCAGGAAGCAAATCACTCGTGCCGCCTTGCTATCGTAATAAAGAGAGCCTTAATGAAAATCAATTCCAAGACAAAGCGTGGATACCGGATTTCGTAAATGCGCTTTATCTCGTTTCGAAATTTATAATCCCCGATCTTGAATTATATTTTATTAGGTATGAGCACTCAAACGACTACCGACGTTAGATGCGCACGATACATGTGGTTAACGAGCCGGTTTACACAGCTACGTCCTTCGCAGACACTAGTTGGTTTGCAAAGTAAAGGAAAAAAAAAAAGAAAGAACCTGAATACCGGTTTTCTTCATTCTGGTGGTGTGCTCTTGTGCATCTCGGATCCAACGAGCATCACTTTAATTTTCACGGTGAGCGTTTGTGAGATAGTGAAACAGATAAACGAAAGTTGACATTTAGTGGATTGACGACAGAGCAGACGGAGAACGGAGAGCATATGAAGTCGTAATCGTTCCATTCCGACGCTTCACCAGTCATAAGTGATTTAATTGATCCATGATTACACAGATATTAATTATTATTCTGTCGGGTTTGCACATTTGGACCATAGTGCGAACTTCCGGCTCCTCTGTTCGGCAAAATAATCGCCTTTATTTTACTGGTAGTTAGGGTCATTCACGTGGAAATTAAGAAGATGCCGACAGTTTGGAGAGCAAGTTTCACAGTTAGCTTTTCGTATTTGCGTCGCTTCCGTGACATTAAACCGCGGCCTTTGCAGCGTGCCGTGGTTTCATTCTCTTGACGTTCATTGGTGTGTACCATGCATCCAGCGCGTTATAAGCCAGTGCGTGACACGAGCCGGAAATGGGAGACGTACTGGCCGCCTTTAGATGCTTCAGACTCCGAGGGTTAGGTTATGCGCGACCAAGGTGGTCACTCGAGTGAGCGGAGGTCTTGTTCAAATTGCGGGGTTAAGCTCAGTCATGCGAAGAATGAGGATTAGTCGGAAGCATTGACTGCATATGTGGGGATGGAGTCAAACGAGAGATCACTTTGTTCCCTATGAGGGACATTTTTTATTTCTGTCTTATTGCGGTTTAAACTTACAATACAAATTTGCTAGATTTGTTTATTGTCACCTTGTACGGTTTGTTTACATTATTTATCACGCTTTCTCTTAAACCGCATCTGATTTTATCATCTTTGAGTGTGATTCAATTTTGCCTTTATGGACAATGGCTTCCTTTCATTCATCTTTTCAAAAAAGGTTGATGTCGCTGGTTCGATTTTAAATCACTTTGAGGCCTTATTGGATTGAATGGTATCTTATAATTGCATAGCAAATATTGAATAAACATAATCTAAATTCTTTACCAACAAATAGTAAATAAAACTTTAAACTAGATAGTCTGAAATACGAACCATTGTTGTTGCTTACATTCCAGTTTAAAAGTAAAGGCGCATACTTATTAATAGACTAAACGCTCAGAGTAAAGTCGATGAAGGAGATCGTGCGGAGCATTTCATTGTTTTAGTCATTGGAGGAGCAATTCCCTTGAAGTTGTAATGCTCGCACGTAATAGGCTACGCAATTGGCGTCTGTTAGATTGATGCGTTAAAGGACGTCTATAAGAACCGCTTGCTAGTTAGGCTGGTTTTTTTTTCGGTTTTGTCCAGTATTCTCTAATGTTATCAACGACATTAAAGGTTCCTATCTGTTTTTTTGTGCAATGGATGTATTTGCTTTTACTTTCTGAATCTTAGTGTACACTTCGGACGTTAGTACCATGGTATCCTCCATTGATACTTCAATTGTATCCACATATTCAGCCCTCCGTAATTTTTCCCTACCAGAGCATGCTTGCCAACATTTTCTATCCTCCAGAGTTGCTAGTTCGTTTGATCAATATTGCACGCTGCGGAACTGCAGCACTGGAAAATTGTTTGAACACTTATGCCACGTCATTATCTTCGGGCTGAATATATATAGATCTCTCTCTCTCTCTCTCTCTCTCTCTCTCTCTCTCTTTTCTATTTTAATTAATACACAGCGTATAGTTGAAATAAATAGAATAAAATAAGGAACAGGCATGGAAGGGGTTCAAAAAAGATATGGTCTTTCGCGTATGTTTGATTATTGAATTCTGAGGACGTGAGTCCTCATTCTATACATATTTAAATGTACAGAATCTTTTTCTATTCTACACAATTGTGCGGTATACAAAAGTTCTGGAATTAATCCAGAGTTCAAGATATATATTTCTCGTTTATAATTTGTTTTTCAATGATTATGTCGACCCCGAAGTTTATTACTCGCATTTCCCGCATTTTTAAAGAGGGCACTACATTTGGTGATGCTTAAAGGAAGAGCGTAATGCAATTATGCAATTCTGCAGAACTGTTGCAATTAAAAAGTGTATTTTCAGAAGTAGTCAACATTTTTACAACGAAGCGATAAAAATTGCCGGTTCTTCGTCGATCGACAATGAAGACTAATGTTTCGCACGCAACCTCTTCGTCCCTTTTACGCATCCGTTCCCGAGTGTTATCGCGTGCAACGCGCATATGTCAGCGTGTTTTTGTTGCAGACCTTGCAAATCGAGGGGTGCGACCGGCACGCGTTCGTTCACCACAAAAGGTGCACGTCTCGAAAAATTACGTCCGTGGGATACTCGAGAACATGCTGTTTACTTCGATGAGGTCGCTTGGGTCTGCCCGAGATTGACGAAGCAGTAAGAAGTATGCCACTTGATTTTTTTGAGACATTGTCACGAGACAGATGAATATTATTCTTCCACGCTGACGGAGGTGCTTGATTCTCCCTATGCATTATCAATTATCAAAGGCTTCCAATGTACATCCCCACTACACATTGAACTGAAGGCCAACATCATAGAGGAAACGATAGATAGATGGGATAGAGGATAGATATTTACCGTCTACATATTGCCTCTGTAACTTTAATGGACATAGTAAAGCAGCAGACATGATTAAGTATTAGTAATGGAAAAGAAACAAAGAAACTGGTGCGCAGGAAAGCGCCGCGGATGGATGGTGTGGTGTGCTGTCCTGAAATCATGCAGGGTCATTGCAGTTTTTCATTTTGTCGAAGGATGACAGCAATTTAAAGTTTTGCTAAAAGTAGATAATATTTCTTCCGAATAAAGCCTGATGACGTTGGATCGTCTTGTTTATACCCCAGTTTATTTCATGATGCGACAGCCTGGAATACCGAATTGAATATCGTCCCATGCCAGTACTAACACACAGTGCCACAGAAAAATATCTACTAGTATTTCAATTAATTTTTATTTTTAAATATTTTGAAATTTCGCTAGAAAGAATACTCGAATGAAATTCTTGATTCCGGTAATTATGTTGGTTTTTTAACGAAGTAAAGTCTGCGACACGGAGAAGGCAGAGGGTATCATCGAGAAGTTGTCCTCCAGACATCTTATACCATGCAAAGTCGAGTACCTCGAGGTTGTCGGCGCAGTTATAATATTCTCCACATTAGGGGAGGAGATTTTCTTATGATAACTAAGTGAAAAGTTTGAAACTCTGCTCCCTTTTCATTTTATAGATATTTTTAGTACAGTTCGAGACTTTGCTGCTTCATTGTAGTAGGATGATTAACAAATAACATCATAAATTATGAAGTTGTTATTATAATTAAAAAAAAAAAACTCTTTGAATTGAACAAAATGCTTAAAAATATCGACTAGCAAGATTGTCATGTATACAAGAGCAACGAAAGCAGTATGGCAAAGGTTATAAGAGAACGATAACTCAATATACGTTGCCGCGGGAGTAAGGACCTCATCAACATCAGGGAATGCGGCGTTGACTTTGACTTCGGGCCAGGTTTACGCGAAGTGCTATTTCTGAATTTCACACAGCATCATATTTCCCAACTCTTAAACAGGGATGGTGGTATATACAATGAGCTTTAAAAAAAAAAGTTCTCGAAGCGCGTAAAATAAATTTTTAAGAAGATGAAACATAAAAGAAGAAAATATTTCTTGTTAAAGTTACAGATTATAAAAAACAATTGACTGTCAAGGCTTTTTTTTTATCAGGGAATTAGAAACTAATGTAATGTATCAGTGACCACGTCCCGATTAGTATCCTCGGGGTACGTGATTTGATGGTAAGGGTCTTCAGAAAATCATTCACTATTGTGGCACAGCCAAGAAAAGTGAACGCTAGTGTCGTCGCTGCGATATTTTGAACGATGCAAAGCGAGCATGACTTATTCAAATGTACTAGGAAGAAACGCATTAGGAAAGTTAATGGGCTTTTAGCAGTGGAGAGAAATTTCCACGGTTAATAACGTACCGTGCCAGGAGATACATAAACCCTTATCATAAAAAAATATATTTGATATATATATGAAAATTTGGTCATGTTTCGATTATTCAATCCGTTGTTTAGATTGTAGGGCTGTCATCTTGGAACAATGTTGATACAACAAAACCTCGAACAATCCGCGATTTCGTTGCAAATGAAAAAAGTCATGACAATTAATAAGAATTCAAAATAAAACGGCCTGTAACGAATTCAATTTAAAATACGGCTAAAAATTTTATTTCGAGATCTCATAAATGTATTACGACCGATGCACTACAAAGCATAGGGTGTAAAAGAACGTATTGACGACATAATTTAACCAACCTGTCGTTAGCAGACCCTGACGTCTCGTCAATTGTGCCGCACGCCGCATTTCCATCTATTTAATATACGTGTGTAACATTTACAGTTTTTATACGCGTGAGAGTATCTCACATTAGCCTGTGCCTGGGTGCATGTGTGTGTGTGTGGGAATAGTCGGTTATTAATGAAGTGTAGCGAGTACATATATATATAGGTTGATACGTGCAGAGGCGACCGGATCACTCGACCGGAATTAATGCGGATACTATAGGCCTACGTTCTGAGTATGTTATCTTTTTTTTTTGCTCCTATAATTATGTAATGCTACTTTCTTGACCATAATAAGTTGCCTATATCATGGTGTGAAATGAAAAATTTGTTAACGAAGCCTAGAAAAATATAGGTCACTTTGTTCTTCTAACGAACATTTTGCACGTATAACTTTGCTACACTAACATCAGTAGTTCATTTTTTATTTACGTTAAAAGTTTAATATAAGAATTAAACATGCGGAGGTATAATCAATCGTCATCAGTGATGCTGATCTGAACCAACCTGTTACGGAGTAATGAGTTCATTTGTAAGAACAATGATAATGAAATTAATTTCACAAGAAAATGAACCGTATAATATATACATGAATATTATTACAGGTCTTATTTTAGCGCATTACAATATGCAAAGATTCCTAATGTGCCATCCCTGGTAGAAATCTGTCCAGTTTTCTGTTACACTGCCCAGTTATCCTATACCTTCATGGGAAAAACAGCTAACTGGACAGAAACTAGACAAAAACTGGGCTCATTTTCTACTAGGGATGGCATGGTCCATAATGGGTGGCAGTGGATCCTAACGATCTTAACGGTATAGCCACACGTAATGCGAGTGACATTATTCTACAATAAGACAATAGAACTTACTCCGCCATTTTAAACGACGACGCCAGACAAAAAATGAACGTTGCATAGAATCAGGGTGTCTAGGTAGACGATGTGGGGAGTCGGGTCACCCCACATAGAAATACGTATATAAAACAAGACAAGATCAAGCTGAAGAGAGAAAACTGTTGCGAATCGCACTGTTGGGAATTATATCAGACGCAGGCGGCACTTCTGTCGAAGGTTAAAAATAATGTCAGAGGTGGTCCAACTGTCAAGTTGACGGTGCCCGAAAAGGCTTGGCGTTTGCTTCCGTAAATAGACAGGAAGATAGCGAAAGGAAGGGTCACTGAGTCAAGTGGTCGATGTAAATAGCGAGAGGCACACAGAGCAAAGGAAAGGCGCGCCAAAGGGTCAAGTGGTTAACGTTAACGTCGACGGGATGCGATCGTATCTCATCGAAACGCGCAGTCTGCAGAGCCTCATTTCGCTTTCGATCCGAAACCTTTCGACACCACCGCAGACTTTCGGGCGTACTACTCGCATAAAGATTTGCAGTCAGTATCAAAAGAGCGAGAATGTATGCCGAGGCCTGCTTAATATCTCACGTGCCGGAGAAACAGCAAGGCGCTATAGTGACTTGGTTGAATTTATACTTTATGCATGCGCGAAGACTGATGAATGTATTCCAGTAATTCATTATGGAAATCGAGTGGAGATTTAGAGCTCTAACAAATCACTCGATTCGTGTACGATTTTTCGAACTGTGAAATAATAGTATGCTGATGTATTCCAAATTAACAGTCATATTACAACAGTAGTAAAGCGTAAAGGAAGACGAAACAGATGGTATCGACGCACAAAGGGCTTATGGTAATACGGCACGTGACGCGATTGAACAATTATATGACGTATTCTAAGCGTGCCATGCTGATCGTACTCTACTATTACATTCCGTTTAATATTGTATGAAAATAGAGACATTTGCTTATATCTATTGCAGACAGAGATCGTGTCCGTTTTCACCATTGTTTGTAATCCGGCTATTGACGATTGCTGACTACGATTATTATTTATCGTCACCATTCAACATCGATATTCGGATGATGAACCAGTTTTACTAAGACGGTCCTTATTGGCTAGAAGCAGATTTTAGTTTGCCAATAAACCGGCTTATGGACATATTATTGTCTTCCATTTCATCGCCTGAGACTACTCTTCACAGTCCAGGACACTATATCGTCTGGAACGTAATTGGGGTAAAGGAACAGCAGTATGCAGTATGCATCTCGTAACGTCTATCTAAAAGAGGTAGACTAACCTAAATTGTCACAACATCAGGGCTGCCAGGGGATGTACATTTTACATCGAAGGAGTCCAATTGCCAGTAATCATATTCCTCTGAAGATACGTCAACAGAAATATGTGTATTTATTAATAATATGTAGTAGGATCCTAACGTAAAATGCGGAGTTATCAAACTTTTCACATTCCTTTCACGTTAAACGTCATACATTATGTAGATAGTGCAGGTATTTATTATCGGAAATCTCATTTGTTATTGGAATACTTATATGAGCGAATATTTTCATGGAAAAAGGGAGTGGTACAACTGGAAATGGAATGCCTCAATCTTTGTAAATTCATAATTCATGAAAATAACACCAGATATACGTATTATATCCATTTATGCGTTTCAGTGTCATGTGGTAGAACAAATGTATCTTTTGCTTTTCACCCATTACGTGTATTAGAGCTGATATAAGAAAGAAGTATAAACAAAGTAATGATATTAATCCAGATGAAGATAAACGGATACGAAGCCAGCATTGTGACGATAAATGCATCCGATTACAATTTCGGGTGAGCTGAAATGCACCGACGGACACGCCCTACCGCACGCCCAAAACGGAAACTGACGATGGTCATTTCTCGTGCGTGTACCTTATCATTACGGTATTTATTAGGAGTGTGTTTTACAAGCAGGTATACATATATGGCTGAAAATGGCTGACCAGCAATGTTGCCACATAAACGCGGTGGTGGTGGACGTACATTTCAATGCAAATGTACGGAATATTCTGCAGGAACTGGCAACTATGCTGCGAAAGTATTATTATTATTTGCCGTTGTCACAGCCGTACGATCTTAACAGAACCCCAAGCGTCACACGTTGATCGGCAAGAGTTTGCAGCAGGCGCGTCGAAAGCATCGTGTGCCCGTAACGTGCACGTCACGTGCGTGAGCGCACCAACACCCGAGTAGTAGACCATATGGCCCATAAGCGTTTTGACAACTCGGCTTCCTAGCACTGTATATGACACACATGTGCGTGACACGACCAATTGCCGTTGCGATCCGCAAGAGTAGAATTTGCAAATTTGGCAGCACTGAACGTCACGCTTCCAACAATTAGCTTTTCACTTTCCGTTTTGTTTTTTTTTCCTCCCTTCTTTGGAGGGAAACTTTCATTTCGTGCCTAAATTACGAGATGCTGATGAGAAATAATGGCTCGCAATGGAGTTGTTTCTAAATGGTTCACTGCACGATTACCGGGTGTAATATGCGACGATAGTAATTAGGTGCTATTAGCGTAATGGGATACTATTTGCGAATTAGTATTGTACATAAGATTGTATTGAAATTGAATACATTGTCGGAATTGGGATATAATATAGGCAATAGAAAGTCATTGATATCTTCATCAATTAAACCAGTTGATCGAATGATATGACCCATGTAATTCCTACCACGACAACATATTGCGCCTACACCACGACATTCCAATAGCGAAGTTTAAATACGAAATCTGTATTAAATGTTTATTACAATTATATTATGGGAAGACCAAAATGAGAATAATAGTTCAAAAAGAGATTACAGTACTATCTCGGTCCAACTTTATAATCATCTGTCCTGTTCTATACTCTCCTCCACCCCTCATTCTATGCGGAAAGTTACTGTATATAAGTTTGTTTGGAATGACGTTTATCGCAGTAAGCATTCGCACGTATCCCCACTGCGGCACCAGCGGCAGCTTCAAGGCTCTTTCAGTGGGGGAAACAAAACGTAGGAGAATGTACAGATTTGGACAGTACAGAATAGGACAGGGACAACTATATAAACGCACAAGAAGTCACAAAAGAGGAAGAGAAATGAAAACAAAATTTAAATATCTGACTATTAAATATGCCTTGCGGAAACGCTTCAGGCCAACTTATTTATATCAATATCGAGGTGTAATACAATTTCCTGTTCGAAAATATGAGCAATGAATTCCCCTACCGACGCTCAGTCCACATACCCTTTATTCCAGCAGCAATAACATCCTAATGTACCTATAGGCCAATAAATGATTCATTCAAACTTGTCGAAACACATTGCCCAATAGTAAATTGACTTTTTAATTGAATGCATAGAAAGGAAGAATAGGAAGAAAAACTAACCGCACGTATATACATTGAAGGTCACTCGAAATAGTTTGATGTCATAACTGATTGATTACAGGTCGAGACAATACTTTCGTTATTATTCATGGACATCAGCTCGTCCTCTTCCAAAAACTACAAGTTCTTGATTACTCTTCATTCGAGCAAATAAACCATTTCACTTTTAACCCCATTTTATCGAGCAACTTTTAGAACCCGTCATGTAGGCGATGATCTGTTCATGATAATTAAAGTGACGCCTCGAATCCGTCACGAATCGCATTTTGCGTTGATTAAGACAGTAAGAAAAAGAAAAAAAACTTTTTGGTGTACCGGATAAGTGCGCGCAGTTGGTAATGAAATTGTAATGGGTGTCAACCAGATATCGATAAATGTCATTGGGCATTAAGATAATGGGTTAGTATGATTCATGCCTGACGTAAGGAATGCTTAATGCGGAGGGGCCGAGGGGGATGTATTGTCCCGGTGCTGAATTTCGATACGAACGCGACCTCTCAACGATATCGATCGCATTCCGTCGGTCTTCTCGATAGAAGACTTCGGCTTCTTCCCCTCGTAAACATTGAGTTGGCCCCGAGAGTTCCCTTCCGCTCGTCGGCTCGTGGTGAATGGATAAAATGACCTCTGGCGCTCGACCGCGTGGGAGCGATAGTGGATAAAATGCAGATGATAGTACATCGCACGAGGTTGAAAGAGGTCCAAGAGCACACCTCCTTCTGCCCTCGGATCTGACTCATCGTACGTTCATACGGTTTAATCGAAAACCGGCCGTATGCGGAATCACGCAAACTTTGTTGTTGCTTATAGTTTCGCTAATTTACCAGTTGTCACTGGGAGAAATCGCACTCCGGGAGTTAGGGGACCCATAGATGGAAAAATATACCTGTGGCGTAACAATGATTTTTTACGGGAGTGATTCTCAGTAAACATATATTTTCTAAAGTGTATTTCTTTCTCGTTGTCATTTATAACTGAAAAAAATGGTTTTATACAACAGAGCAATATTTAAAGATATTAATACCTATAGTTAGGGATAAAAACGAAGTAATTTTAACACGATTGTCTTTCTTTAAATTCATAGTTTACGTTTCCATTGTAAGAAGGACTTCAAGTGCATATAATATATATTAAACAGATTGTTTAACGTGTTCAGATTTCAATTGATATTATACCCGAGAAGTGTACGGCACGAGCAAAGTGTCGACATTATCCGCGTGCAGTTTACTTTCGTAGCAAGGAGTAACATCGTAACCACAATTGTTCCCCACAGGTGTAACGTCAGCGTCCGGCGGTGCCCAGAGAAAGTTCGCACGACTCGAGCAAACTGCCTGATTGTTCATTACGCACAATACAGAATGACTATAACCTTTAAATAATTGTAGCTGAAGAAAATTTTCCTAAGAAACGGCATGGATTGCCCATTAAATTTTGTTTATTAAATAATGTTTAAAAATTAAGTTGAAAAATATTTTAATCGTTATTTTTTTCATCTGTTTGTTTTCTTGAAATGTTTAAAAGTTATTATTTGCTATAATAATAATAATAATAATAATAATAATAATAATAATAAGATATAAATATCCACAAATCTTTATTGTGTATTATTTTCAAATACATGTTCTTCATATGTCAAAATTTGCATACCGATATAAAAAAATCCTCTTATTCTTCTTTTTCTATTGATCAGGTCCGTAACATTGACCGTGACGCGTATAGGTTACTGGTATAACCGACATGGCCATTATCCCTTCCAATAGTGACAGGCGTCCTCCTAATTAGCGAAGACAGTGTAAGGGGTCTCTGCCAAACCTCTTCCATTATATTATCGGAAGTCTTTCATCGATGATTCAATTACGAAACATTTACCGATTAAATTGTATTATTGTTATCGTGCCGCTCTCTTCATTATCTAGAAGCAAATTTATGAAGCGACAGTTTCAATTATCCGTTCCTAAGAGTTGAAAAATATTGTCTTTTTATTCGATCGGACTTGTTACGAGCATATATCATTTTTTTTTTTTTTTTTTTGTCAATATTACGAGTTTGCATGTCTCATTGTACCATTTACGACGTTTTATTTCAATATTTGTTAAAATGAAAACTATACTAATCTTCTTCAGAACACCCTAGCAGAAATTAATCATGGTGATGTATCGATTCTGTCTAGATTATCAAGAATAATTACTGGTTCTAGACTGGAAAACTATGTAGCCCCAATATACGCAGGTGGACGCTATAATGTATATACATGGGGCCATGATAACAATCTTTGTCCATGATCTAAACAGAATCTGTCTAGTTTTCAGAAAGCTATTTTATTCTAACCTAAACAAAAATTGCTATAAAAATAATCATATCTAGCATTTTCTAGATAAAACCGATATAGAAACGAGACAGAATTCATATTTTATCTCACCTAGAATTTATAGTAAATTTTCACTATCAAATTTCTAGATTTTCTACATAAAATCTGGACAGAATCGATAAATTTTCTCGTACAGATATTATAATGGTTTTCCGATATATAGGGCCTTTACAATAAAACGGAATGCCACGATTAATTTCTACCTGGGCATATTTGAGAGAAATAAACTTTTTATATTATGAATTATATATTATGTTTAAACTAACGGGTGATCAATAAATGTTTTCAATATTGAATTAAAAGAAGAAAGATGTTGGTAACTATTCATGGTAGGATTTAGGATCATAAAGACCGAAATGGAATTACACGGAGAACAATTTTAACATTCATATTCCATGCCATACACAAGTTTCGCCCTGACGGCAGCGTGATCTTCCGTGAAGCCCCCTAGTTATTGAGT